>JALRMA010000407.1:0-68012 GCA_023638005.1 Forsythia suspensa
AACTTTATTAACTAATATTTATATATTAGTTAATATTTTCTTCATTTTAAATCATTTCCTATTAATTCCCTACACATGCATAACTTTGCCTCACTTTCTATCTTATTTCGTTTTAGTTGTTTTCTCTTTCCTTTCAAGCTTGAAATTATTATTTTTTGCTATCTATCAAGTCAAATTTTATTAATATCAAATTTTATATTATATCGTATCAATAAACTATTCTCAACATACAATTTTGCTGTAAATTACAGCGACGTACAGCGCACGACCTTAAAACTAGTATATATATATATATATATATATATATATATATATATATATATATATATCTTGTAATCTTATTCATAATTCAATTCAATCAATACAAATAATTATTTCTCTACACATATTTTCTCTCATATTTTACATATCACAACTCTTAAATACCCTCAATGAATTAACCATTTACAGATTTACTTCACTAAACCAGTAACCCAAAACATCCCAAATAAGACCATCCAACAAACTCCAAACTAGCCATCAAAACAAGAAAAACAGGGAAAAGAATATGTTGAAGTAACAATTGAAAGCAACACCAAGAATGGAAAATCAGCGAATTTATTCTAGCTTAGCATTGGATTTATCTGGAAGCATGAAATGGAAGACCAATCCTCAAAAGCGTAAGTTCCATGGCCGTGCAATAATATTCCTATGGATGAACAATTAAACATTGGAGATCACACTCTTACACTAAACAAGTACAACATGCTAGAGATCCAACCATACAATTGATAGTGAAGACAAAATACAAAAACTATATTCACGATATGACATTCTAGAAGCACGAGTTCCCGATAACAAGCTGGTATGCATCACTCACTAAGTTCTCTTGTGACAAAAAAAACTAAATGAAGAACTACAGAGTATAGAGAGGCAACTACGAAGAAGAATTTGATGGAGGTGAATTACGGGAAGACAATTTTGGATATGTAGGGCTTCAAAATCTAGACAATATAATGGAATAATATTGATCTCCTACCCACTTATAATGCTCACACCGAGGTGGTATCACATGATTGGTAAAAATTATGATTTTTGGGTTCTTTGGGATCTATACCTACAATGGCTTGATGATGCTGCTAAGAACTAAAAGAAAATCAATTTTGTCACGCAATTATATGAAATTTTCCAATTTCATTACATTTTAACTATAGCGTGTTTAGTTTTTCTAGAACTTGGTATGTAATCGAAATTGTCTCAAGCAAAAGTCGATAGAAGCTGCAAGGATGTGGTGAAAATATTGGTTAGTGCTATATGTGATTATAGTTGAATTATAACTACGAGTTTTGTATATTCTAATGGTCTACGTTTTCGTACCTATTATAACTTTTAAAATTACGGATATATCTATGGATGTAGTTGAATTATAACTACGGTTTTTTTTTTTTTTAAATTTTAAAGACACCACAATTCGAGGCTTAGTTGTACTTACAATTTTCATTTTCTCATGTACCAAAACATGGGTGATGATTATAAATTTATACATGTCATGACTCCCAACACAATCAACTTGACATCAAAAAAATCTTGGTTCTTGAAAAAACATTTGCCACGATTGTGGTATTACCTGATCCAACTAGGAAGACAATTTCATTTGCACATTACTCATTACATATTACGCTCTTTTGTAGTAGGACAAGCTGTAGTGAAAATTCAGGCACAATTTGTATATGCACATGAATGATGGTGGGCTAATTATCTTTTATTTCAATCCATTGTCTCTCGATTTTTGTTGCAACTCATTGGTTAATTAGTGTATGCGTATTGAAGTGATTCTTTATATTTCAATCCATTCTTTATTATTTCAATCCAACATGGTATACATACAAATTTTACTTATCCATACTTCATTCATTCGATCTAATGACAACTACAAATTCACTGACATCCACAAAACGTGCAATGCACGTGCTAAGACTAGTATATATATATATATATATATATATATATATACACCAACTTATTTACCGCTCTATAAACGAGCTCAGATCTGTTGTCCTAAATATGTGTCTTTTTAGCTGTCCCACCAATAGAAAATGTGCACATTATCAAAAAAATACAAGTTAATTTTAACATCAAGTGTGAACACACTAAATAATTGTATTTATTTGATAATGTACATATTTTTTTTATTGGTGGAACAGTCAACACACACATTTTGGGACAGCAGCTCGTCGTGTCATGAAATCAATCTTCTCAAAGTCATGAAAAACTAATACAATAAACCAGCAAGCACTAGTGAGGAGGAATCACTACAAGAAATATCACATATCTCTTAACAAATGATCAAAATATCCTAACACAATAATAATAACATAATCAAAATAAAACAGACGGTGAAAGCAGATTTATAATCGTGTTAAAAACTTTCGTCCTGAAAAATGGGTTGAATGACAACTTAAGTATTTTCTATTGAACGGTTATAAATCTGAGCTCAGTGTTTAGTGACGGTTAAACTTCGACATCTGTGAATTTGTTTACAGGACCGTTGAAGAAAATGTAATTTAAAGTTAATGAGAATTAATAGAAGGGAAAATGGTTATTTATGCTCATACCTAATTATCGGATCTCGGACAAGGATGAAATATATATACACTAGGTTAGAGGGAAGTATTACAACTTCTGTAATCTTATATATTTCGAGAGTGCAATCTTTTGTCTATAGTGGAAAAAACAAAAGACTAATAATTAGATTGAGCTATCTAAGGTTGACTAGACGAAATCTAATTATTAGAGCTTGAAAAATATTTATCCGGACAGTTCCTGTTGTAGCTCTATAAAGTTTTGGGCTTAATCATAATTAATATGAAAGTTTTAGACTTGATTGTAATTGTGATGTAAGTTCAGAGATTACATGTGTAATTAAATCAATTATAAGCTAATTAGATTTGGATACAATTATGACTCTTGTCCTTGTTTGCAATCAGGACGTGCACTTATCAGGACCTTTAAACTAAGCTTTTATTCCGTCATTTTATTGAATTATTACTTAATTTTGTGTTTTAATCTTCATAATTCAGCTTTGGACTGTTTAATAGCAATTGGAGAAGAATGGACGGAAAGAGCAATAACTTGGTGAAATCGACAAGTAAATGGAGTTTTGAAGTGAATATTAAGAGCAATTTGGAGAGAAGAAGGAGACAAATCAAGAACGAAGATCAAGATTCATCGTTTCAAGATTAAAACGAAGATCAAGTTCAATATTTTATCTCCCAATTATATTCTTTTTATCCGGGTGATGAACTCTATATTTTCATCTCTTCTTTATTTTTGTATTATTAGTATGCTAGGCTAGAATTAATTAGTGCTAGGATCGTGATGAAGTTTGTATCATGAATCTTTAATTCTTGAACCTAGTTTTTGATATTTAAGCATGTTTTATTTTTGAACAATTGATATTGATTTTCTCTTCATCTACAATTATATGCGCATAATAGTTGTATGATTCTTGTGGCTTGTTTTACCTTCGAGAGAAGGAAAATAGGTTATACATATATTAATTGTCGTGAGAGTCCGATGGGGATAGAAATATACCGCTATGCTTTTACGTGATCTCTAAGTATTCACAAATTTTAATGCATTCTTGTATGCTCGCATTCGTCATAGAAATATAGTCGAATTAGCATATAGGAATAGATTTAATTCTACTCGAGAAGAGATTATTAAATTAAATTAGGAATATTGATCTTCATAAGTAAATCATGTGGTTCGGGTTAAAGATAATTGATATAAGTGGATTCGAGATCCTAGTACACTTTTTCTTTTCTTTTCTTTTCTTTTCCAATTTTAAAGTAATTCTCATTTAGTTTAATTTCTTATTTTTTGATTTATAATTAGTTAATTAATTTTAGTTCATGTTTTAATTAGTTTAAGAAACAAACATTCAAAAGTTCATTAGAATCGGTTAAGGTTAGTATAATTGAACTGAACTATCTAAATCTTCGTAGAACGATACTTGGACTCAAAATCCACTTTATTACTTGAGCGATCCGTGCACTTGCGGAATTATTAAAGACAAAAATCGCTATCAAGTTTTTGGCGCCTCCTTGATATGAGTTAATAACTCATATATATACTTATAATTGTACCCCAAGAGATGCCAAAAGACCTAAAAATCGTGGCCCAAAGGTTACCTAATTGAATTAGAACTCAAAAGGTAAGAAAATTCGATTCGCCAAAAATACACTAGGCTATCGCCCGATGCAAACCCGAGCGATCGCCCGAGCCAAGGAAAAGCTATTCTGCTTTGTTGAAAAAGGTTAAAGGCGATCGCCCAGCTTGCATGTTGTGCTTCTGCGCGTTTTGTCCTCAACTTTGAATTATGTCTTCTTTGGTCCTTCAACTTTCAACAATGTCTAATCTGGTCCTTCAACTTTCAACAATGTCCAATCTGGTCCTTCAACTTTCAACAATGTCTAATCTGGTCCTTCAACTTTCAACAATGTCCAATCTGGTCCTTCAACTTTATATAATCTCCAATTTGGTCCTTCAACTTCTGATTGAGTGTAATTGGATCCTCATTCTTTCGAAATATCTTCCAATTTATTGCTCTTTTCATCCATTCTTCTCCAATTGCTATTTAACAGGTCCAAAACTGAAATATAGAGATTAAAACACAAAATTAAGTAACAATTCAATAAAATGACGGAATAAAAGCTTAGTTTAAAGGTCATAATAAGTGCACAAAATGCACTTATCGGGACCCTTGTCTTATTTATATTACATTGCATGTGACGTAAATTCATTCTAGTAATTAAGAAAAGAGAAGAAGAAGATCCTTAAGTTTTGTTTGACTTAAATTTGATTTTCTTGGCTTTCTAAATTTGTCCAAATCAGGAAATTAGTTTTTGATTCAATTAAAAAGTGCCTACACACCTGTATAATCTATACTTGGGAGAATACCATAGAAGACTTGAACGTTGGAAGCATCAAGATCATGAATTAAAAAAGGAACGTTTGTGAATCAGATGAAAATTCAGTATCGTTTATTCAGGTACAATACTAAACTATTTGTATTTAATTATAATAAATACGTGAACGCCTAACAAAATTCCTGATTTATTGAATTAATTTTTTTTTTTGTTTCTCGAATAATTCTCGTGCCAAGTTTTCAATATTTCATATTTGGACATAGATGGATGCATGTGGCACACTAGCACTATCACCAACGGCTAGTTTTCTTTTCTTTATTTGAGAAAATCTATAATTAATTTGAAAAATAAAAGGAAGAAATGCTATGAGCCCACTGATCTATTAATTGTAGACAGCATGCAACGGCTATTGGCCCCTACAATAATTGAATTTTAGAGAACAAATCTTGAGAAGTTAAGGTCATTAGTAAAGTAGAATTGAGGCCATTTTCTTGAAATGATTGTGGGCTATAAATCTTTTATTTCGTTTTTAAGTTAATCATTCCGTTTATTGTCATTTGCTCCAAATAATGAAAATGTCATCAAGTATAAGTTCTTTCGTGCATCTTGACAAAAAAAGGGGAAAAAAAAAGAAAAAAATCGAAAAACTTAAAGGTATATATATTATTTTAAATTCGAAACTAATTAATAACGATGAGAGAAAAAATCTTCAATTTATGGCTATGTAATCTCCACATTAATTTTTCCTACTTAACATTTCAAGCAGTCTAGAACCATGTCTCCTCCCCCACATCTTTTGTTTGATTGGTAGGTTTTTCTTTTTAATGAAAAATAAAATAAATTAAATATTAATCTTAATAAGATGGATGTTTAATTGTACAAGGACAAAAGGGCATTTTCAAAATTGTATTTTTGTTTGAAGAGTGCGTCTAGTATGATTATTTCAATCGTGCTTTTGTGTATGTTGCTTACAACATTACACGTAGTTAAGTTAGATGACCAACATGTTCAACCATCTCGAATTTTTTTTTTTTAAGTTCTTAAATAGAGAATATATTCCGTCAAGAATACTGTTGAATGATTCTTAATTTATTATTATTATTTTTTTCCCAAATGATTACCTATATATAGTCATTATGATAGGACAAAGGCAACGTAACACAAAGTTTTAAAAATTGAGGTGTGTTGCAAATCCGTCAATTGTGCTATCGCAATTAGCAATGGAAGTGGTCCATCGAAAAAATTCTTTTAGCACTATCACATTTTTTACTAGTATTATTTAATTTTAGTCTTGATCGCGCTTCATTATGTACATGTCAGATTTATGATTTTATAATCTTGTACTTACATACTTTACATAAATGGGACTTGAACCAACCTTTTTTAATTGTTGTCTACTGTAATAATGTGATGACTAAATTATTTAAAAATACAAACTCTTAAAGAAATGATCTTCCGACATCTGTGGATCACACCTTGTTTGCTGGTTTACGACCTGATTTATTGCGTAAAAAATCTTGTTGGGTTCGGGTTTTGCTTGAGTGGAAGACATGAAACAACTAGATATGAATGTTTAGAGAACCTCAATTCTCATGGACGATGCCTATTTATGCAGTTTGTATTGGAATATAATTGTCTCTGAGTGCAGCAATATTGGAGGTTGGTAACACATAAAAAGACTAAACTAAGGCTATAGATATTAAGCAATAATTTCTAACACCTTGTGAGAAGATCAAATAAGCTGACTAACAGCCATGCAAAAATCTTTCAAGTCATACAAGTCATAAAGAAAAAAATTGTTGTGCTCAAGAGGAATTGGATTAGAAATAAATTATGAAAGCTTGGCCTTGGCTTTAGCCTCAAAATACTCGACCCCATTGTTGTTGCAGTTAACATAGAACTTGTCCACCATTTACCCTGTAGAATCGGGTTAATGCCTCTTATAGAGATTTTTTCAGCCAGATTGATCTCTCCCAGTTGGTGAATTTGCCATCTGCTGGAATTGGATAGAAATAAACAAGAGGCATAAGAGGAGGGGGATTTTTTTTTTATCAAGAAATGAAAATAGGTATTTTGAAGGAAATCGTGGCTTGATGAATTCTTTGGAGATTACAAGTTTTATGTAAATCGCACACAAAGCAAGATCCAACAAAGAACACAAATCAGTGCAAAAAAAAAGTAAATGAAGACAAGATTTTATGTCCCCAAGGACCCGGTTCAACCAACCACGGGCTACATCCCGTTGAAGCTCCACTTTGTGGATTTAGGCTTCAATGCATTAGAAACATTTAAAAACCGTCAGAAATTACAGATTTCAGATCAAAAAGATATTACAGAAATTACGGTTTTACAACTTGAGAGTCAATCAGTAATTGACCTCCAAACATCCACAAAAGGAAAACCCTCAAGCAGACAGAGAATATAGTACTCTACACTCATATATCTGATTCACATAGAAAACAGATATGAGAGGAGAAGAGAAAGACGTGTAGTCTTTTCTGAGAGAGAGAGAGAGAGAAGAGTAAAAGGGATCTAGAGTTCGTCTAATACAAAAAACCATATATTAAGTACTTTAAATACTCCAATCCAACGGCACATATGACACCCCCAATATGGACGGCCCAGATTTAGTTGCATCCAAATAAGTAAATGCGCATTTCCTATACACGGTTTATCAACAGTAAAGACAACTTCAACTTAATAACTTCGGATTATAGAATTTACAATCTCCACCTTGATACAAGTCATAGACAATCTTGTCAGTTATTAATGCACATTACCCTTTCAACTTAAGTTTCATTCCTTTGTGTACTGCATGCGTCACAAAACAAAAATTAGTAAACTAAAAAACCTTAAAAAAATTTATGAGCTTAATTAATACTGCATCCAAGTTTAAAAGGCTTAGACAACTTTCAAACTTGCTTAAAGGTAAAATTTTTGTCCCCATGTTTGCTGGATTATACTGGGAGGAACCTTTTCCAATATAAGTAACTCTTTTGATACAACATTCTTTGTAAAATGAAGTTTAACATCTATGTGCTTAGTTTTTTTCATGAAAAACAAAATTTTTGCACAGGTGAATAGCTGACTGGCTATCAGTATATGACTTACTTTCATATCCTAACCCTTTAACATCCCTTCCAACCATAAATCTTCTTTAACAACTTCAGTAATAGTCACATAATTACTCAGATTCAGTGGTTGAAAGAGCAACCACATGTAAGAGTTGATATTTTCAACTAATACATGTATCACAAACTGTTACAGATTTTCTATTATTCCTATCATTAGCATAATCAACATCTACACACCTTTTTAGTTTAACTCCCTTACTACCATGTCTGAAATTTTCTTAAGTTTCTTAACAACCATTTTATTGCTTCCTAATGAGTTAGACCAGGATTGGACATATATCTACTTCGCACATTAATAGAATGTGCCACATCAAGTGTAGTACGGATCATATTATACATGACTGAACCAACAGTATTAGTGTAAGGTATATGTTCAATTTCAACAAATTCTTCTTTAGATTTTAGACAATCATCCTTAATAATTATAAAATAGTTTCCAAGGAAATACTTACCTCTTTTGCACCGGACATACAAAACTTATCAATTAAGCATATCATCAACATATAAAAGTAGATACACACATTGGTCATTGTTTTAATACGATTTAAAATACAAACAATGTCATACTCACTTCCTTTGAAATCTAGAGATAAGACAAAAGAGAATCTTGGGAATTCAGGATTTTATAATCAACATATTTTCATGTTTTAAAGAGTGAAATCTTTTCCAAATCATTGTAAAAGCTATTTTTACATCAAGTTGTTCAACTTCTAGTTAAAATTAAAGCAAATCTAATAGTTTCACACAAGAGAGAAATTTCATTATAAAACATATTCTTTTGGTGAAACTTTATAAATCGGCATTTACAATCCATAATGGACTTTATTTTAAATCCTTGAGAATCCTAACTTATTTTCCTTGAGAACTAACTCCTTAGTTTTATTTTTCTCAAGGGATTTCATTTCTTCTAGCATTACTTTTTTCCACTCTTTAGAGTAGTTTCCTCTCATTGTTTCTTCATAAGTTTTTGGTTCTTTATCACAAAGGTCTTGGTGACTCAACAGTTGGCAATTCCTAAGATTACCATCATCAGGGAAGTAATATTCCTCTTCATTTTGAGGAACTTTTTTATTTTCATCAAACTCTTCAAGATCAGATTGATCTTAATGGTTATCAAGCTCTACCTCAACCATAGTAGGAATGGTATACCATATCAAATCTTTATTAGTTAAAGTTAAGATATTTTTCTCGAATTTTCATTTCTTTCTTCTTGATTTGGATTCTAAACAGGGAATTTCATTTTCATTAAAGGCAACATCTCGCTAATTACAAGCGATAAGGGTATTTTATACACTTATTTAACTTCTTTTGATTTAACCTTTAATATATATCTCGAATAAAATGAAGCATTTATTGCGCTAATTCTAGTGATATTCATAAATTTAGGGACAACGTAGATCATTGGTGGAAATGAGGTGAAATGAAGCTAAACAATGGATTATGGCATTGGAAAGACTAATGGAATTCAGTCGAGCACTTAAATATATTACAAAGAGAGGACCAGAGGCAAACCGAGTTGACGGAATCAAGCGAAGGCAAGCAGAGGGATTGAGGCGAAGAAAATCACCTTATTTGGCCACTCGAGTGACCAAGCTGGGTTGCTTGAGCGAGCAAGAAAGGATAAGTTCTCCTCTCCGTCCGTCCGCTCGGCAGGCGGCTCGTAGGTAGGTAGACCTTCCGTATGCCCGTGAGCTATTTTTGATGAGAATATTCTTGGACTCTTGGGGATGTTTTTAAACCCTAAATAGAGGCATATAAAGGGATATTCTTATACAAGAATAGTGGCGAAAAACCTTAGAGGAAAAAAAGGACGAAAAACACAAGTTTTAGGATGAGATTTCGTCATCAGGAAAATTTTAGCAAGAAAGAAAGCAAGGAAGAAGTTGAGCTTTGTTGGGCATCTCGTTTGAAGACTTTCAATCGGTTTAAATCCAGATTTTCAAGCTTCTTCTTGTAATCCAATAATTCGAGTGATGAATTCTATATTTAATTCTCGTTTTTGTAATCAAAGAATGATATGCTAATTTCTTTATGCTATGGATGAAGATGTAAACATTTTAATGTTTTTTTAATTCATGAATTCCCTTTCTTAATCCAAATTTATGTTATTTTGATTTATGCCATGATTTGAAGGTCCGTTTGAATGATTGATCACCGTTTGAGCGTGTTTAAAACTTGTTTTCGTTTTCGGGAGGTTCAAAATAGGTTAGCTCAATTAATATGGTTTCAAACACTAAGTCCTATAGAAATTAAAGATAATTTCCTATGCTTGGTGCAATCAAATGAGATAATCTTGATATTAAATGTATTTTTATATATTCGAATTTGAAATAGAAATATTTTGGACCGTATATGAAAATAGGTTTAATTCTACTCGAAAGAGATTATTAGATAACTTAGGATTATCGATTGTCAACTCAAACATAAATTTGATTGAGAAGTGGGGATTCGGGGATTAAAATGAATATAAAGAGTGGAATCGAATTCCTAACATAATTTGTCTATTTGCTTTTTCTTCAAAATCACTATGTATCTTTCATTCATTTAGTTAAGTTAGTCTAATTTTATAGAAAATCACAACTATACTAAAAATATATTGTGTTTATTCAATTTAAGTTGGAATTGATTTAATTTAAGTAAATAGAAATCGTAGTCCTTGTACGAACGATATTTTTTTTACTCACTTTTACTATTATTTGTTAATGAATCCATACGTTTGCGGGATTTCACTGAATAATAACCTTTACTCTATCTTGACCCCTAGCCCACAATCTATAATGTTTAACACATTGAGGATAACCCAAGAAAATACACTTTTAAGCCATACACTCATGCTGACCTTTATTTTGGTGAGAGCAAGTTGTACAACCTAAGGTTTTTAGATGAGAGTAATCAACAAGAACATTATTCCACATTTCAGATGGGGTTTTATCATTTAAAGCAGCATAAGGAATCAAATTTACAATATCATAGCTTCTCCCCAGAAAAATTTGGGTAAGCTCGAGCTTACCATCATGTACCTTACTTTATCTAAAAGAGTTCTATTCATTTTCTACCACCCCATTTTACTGGGGTGCGTGATGGACAATTTTATGCCTTAGAATTCCATTAACTTCACAAAAGTCATCAAACTCAATAATGTAGAATTCTAACCTATTATCAATTATGAGGGATTCTACTTTCTTCCCAGTTTGATTTTCACTAATAGTTTTTCATTGTTTAAATTTTTTATGAGTGTCGGATTTGTTTTTCAATAAGAAAATACACACTTTTTTGAATAATCATAAGAAAGTAAACATGCTCTCCGTTGTGGAACTGGGGAGGGAAGAGTGAATATAATCTAAAATTTGCTTAGACTTATGGGTCCCAGGCCAACTTTAAAATGCAGTTTGTGATATTTTCTTAATACGCATATTTCACAGAAATGCAAGTCAGATATTTAGTCTTTTCAAAAACACATTTCTGGTTTAGAATTGTAAGACGTTTATTACTAAAATGAGTAAGTCTTTTGTACTATTTCACAGTGTCATTTTGGTCATCAATAGTTGTAAGTGCAAAGTGCTTTTCAACCAAAGCGGTAGCTTTTAGAATAAAAATACTATTTTGTTTTATTCCTTTAAACATATCAAGTAAACCCTTTGCCCATTTTAACACCACATTCTCAATTTTACTAGAATAGTTTGTTTCATCAAGCGCACCCAAGGAGATAAAATTTATTTTCATTTTAGGCAATATCTCACATTTTCCAAATTGCACACAACCATTTTAAAATTTTAGAAAAATATTGCCAATTCTAGAAATTTTACTTTTGATATCATTTGCCATTGTTAAAAACAAAGTTCCTTTTCACGCAAATTAGAAAACCATTCACTTTTTGAGGTCATATGAAAAGAACAACCGAGTTTAACACCCATTTACCCTAAAAACAATTTTATAAGTCAAATTTGATTACGCCACATCAGAATTTGGTTTATAACAACATAGACTTCTGCAGTGTCATAATTTGAGGAAGAAGCAATATTTGCATATTCTTTACCCTTATATCTTTTTGCTCATTTTTTTTATAGCAATCTTTAATGAAGTGTCTTAATTTTCCACATCCATAACACTTCTTTCTATTTGTCCTAGATTTGGATCTAGTTTTACATCTATACTTCTTTTTATTTCCATTTTGATTGTTACCATAGTTTTTATTTTGTCTAGTAAGTGTTTACCTCTCACATTTAGTCATTTTTCTTTTACAGACTCTAAATTTTGCTGTTGTATATCCATATTTTTGGTTCTAAGAGAATTAACTACAATTTTAGTTGTTAGCAAGTCTCTGCCATACTCTATGGCATTTCTCACACCTTTGAATGTTTCAGGTAAAGAATTTAACATAATGATGACCTGATGGTCATTAGAAATTTTTTCGCCACAACTAACCAAATCTTGGCTTAATTTTGAAAAATTATCAAAATTTGTCTCAAGATCCACAAAAGTATCCATTTTAAAACAAAAAAAATTCTCTAGAAAATATATTTTGTTGGGAAGGGACATTGTGTGATAAAGGACTTCAAGTTTCTTCCAAATGACAATGGTAGTTTTACATCACTTTCTTTTCTCATAATATTGTGAGCCAAATTCATCAGATTTTTTAGCTTGGACACTAGTCATTTCATTAGAAAAAAAATCCATCTATAGCTTTAGATTTTTTTTGTTGAATTAAATGTGCTCTCATCTTTTGTTGTCAAATAGAAAAATCCCTCCACCATCAAATATTTCAAGGCCAAACTTACTGTTCCCATTAATTTTTACACAAAATAAGTTTCACCAAAAAAAAATTCAGTATGGTCAACTAAAAAACAAGAATACAAACAAAAGATCAACTCATTCAACATGCAGTATGTAAAACATGAATTTCTATAGTAACAACATTACACTGTTTAGAGATCTCAAGGATTCCTTGAGACTCTTGTTATCACATCAAGGGTTTCAACTATATAGGAAGTTCAAGGGATGATTCTATGCTTTATTCATAAATAAAAACTGACAAAGGGCACTCAATGAAGCAATTTCTTAAACACGAAGTTCAAGAAATTACAAGATCTTTCTTAAACAAATTAAAACCACGCTACACCATATAGACCAGAACAAAAAAGGGACACATAGTCAGATTTATTCATAGATCTATTCATCACACACAAAATATAATAGATTTGAGTGCCAAAAGTAAATGAGAGAAAAAGTTTTCACGAGCGAACACCCAGTGTTCGTTATTAGATGCGACTCAATAAGCTTTGCGGTTTCAAGATTTAAGCATGCTTTAACCTAAGGTTTGCAATTTTACCCTAGGAACTTTATTTGAGATTTTTCTTAGAGCTTTTTGAATTTTCCCTAAGAACATTAGCCAGAAGCCCTTCGAAGTTCCAAGAAACACACCCAGTGACAGATCCCAAGCGCTAGAAGCTTATTGAACACAAAGTTCCAATACCACAGTTATGTAAATTGCTCACAACGTAAGATCCAACAAAGAACACAAATCAAAGCAAAAAAGATAAATGAAGACAAGATTTTATGTCCCTAAGGACCCGGGTGCCGGGTCCACCCAATCACTAGCTTTGTCCCGTTGAAGCTCCACTATGTGGATTTTGGCTTTATATATTAATTCCTACAAGTTATCTTGAAAAAACAAAAGAAAAATTAACCATTACAGATATTACGTACCAGTCTTAGAATAAAGTACAAAATTCCAATTGCTCATATCTCCTAATAAGGAGAAAAGTCTCGGCGAAGCCCCCACCGTGTCGAGAGCCCCTTGACCAAAGCGGGTTGTAAATCGAAGAATGTGCACGCAGTGGTAGGGACACGAGGAGAGAGCCAACAGCCAACTCCCAAGACAGATCCCCCACAATATTTCAGTGAAAATCTGCCCCACACGGGAATCCAATTGCTCATATCTACAATGAAGGTATGTGTTTCAAAACAAATTTTGTAGTAGTTAAAAATCTAAATAATGAAGTAACTCTGAGAAATCCATTTTTACAACTATTTTATCCCAATACTGTTAATGAACAAGGAATCTCTTCTGAAATTTTGGAAAGAGAATTTTATTTCAATTTTTTTATCCAACAAAAGGTGAAAATATAGATATCTTAAAACATTATTCTATTTTTAATCAAACAAATGTTAATACTATTCGAAATTAAGAAAATACTTCTCGTGAGACAAGAGAAAAAGAAAAAAATTTCGATAAATTTTGGGAACATCAAAATGTGTCACATGTTCGTCCTATAGTTAATGATCTTTTAAATTACTCTAAAAGTATAGGTTTCCGACTTATAGTGGCTCACAAATATATTTTGTCTTTCACTTACAATTACATTACACAGGACAACATATGGAATCAAGAAGAATGCATTTTGGACAATACTCCACATGAGACATTTTCTAGAGGAGCAAACACCAATATTAGGCATTTTAAAGGAATAAATTTGAATGAAGCTCAACAATGTCTTCTAGAAATTCTAGAGGGAATAACTTATTAACAAATATTTACTTACCTTATTTATTCTTTACCTTGTTAGTAGGATTGTATTTATAGTAGGATACCTTGTATGTAATATTTCTATTTTAAGTAGAATTTCTTTCTTATTAGTATATATATCTTGTAACCTTATTCATAATTCAATTGAATCAATACAGAGAATTATTTTTCTACACATATTTTCTCTCATATTTTACATGGTATTAGAGCGACGATTCTAAGCAATGATGTCTGGCACAAACGATGATAGAAAAACCATAGAGACGACGATTGCCCAATCGAATCCCATGGCTCTACAGCAATCCGACCATGAAGGGCAACATTCAATCAATTGGAAGAAGTCGAGCAATTGGGGATTGAACTGGAAAAGTGACGATCGGCCGAACCGATCGACCTGTTCATCTTACCAGTCGACCGTTTCGACGAAAATTGGACAGAAACAATACACCCACTATAGGATGACTGGCCACATTGTTGATATCTGCTATTTCATCCATGGCTTTCCTTCAGGGCACAAGTTTCATAGGAAGGACGTGAAGCCACGAAACAAATGCTTCACAAACACTGCTACCGCTTCTACACTTGACCCAAATGAAGGAAAAATGCTCACAGCCAAGTAATATGAACATATCATGACACTTATAAACAACAAGACAAGTAACGATAAGTCTTATGTTAACACCTCAGGTATCAATTCCTCTACTACATCTTTGAGTAATTTATGGATTATTGATATCTGGGCCACTGATCATGTGACAAATGATGTGATCGTTGAGAATAAATCCATGCCAAAGCATAAAACTGTGCAATTACCGAATGTGGGTCATGCTTTTATTAAATCCATTAGTGCAGTTAACTTGGAAAATAATATGACTGTTGATAATGTGCTTTATATTCCCAACTTCAAAGTTAATCTATTATCTATCATAGATTGATTAGATATGCCAGAAAAATCTAAAGCAGTAAATCTTACCATAATATCTATATTTGCTTTTACTACAAGCCACCATCAAGAAATAAGAAGAAGCTTTGAAGAAATAAAAATTGAAGAAGGATTTGAAGAATTAGCACAACCTATTCCATCTAGGAAATTCAGATCACACGAAATCGAGATACTTGAAGAATTTGTTTTAGATTTCAAAAGAAGAATTAAAACAATTAGAGAAACTGTAGCCTGCAAGGAAATGTTTCTATAGATCCAATAGGAAATATGATAGCAAAATTCCCTCCTAGAAGAAGTCTCAGTCTTCCTAGAAAAAATTATATAGGAGAATCATCTATTCCAAAAAACCATTGGAAAAGGAATATACCAGTGTTAGCCAAGTTAGATAAACATGGAATAGAAGAACAATTCTATATCCTAACTGAATGGATAAAACCTACAGGAGAAATACAAGAGATAATTGCCCTAATCAATACAGGGGTAGGATCAAGTCATGTTCAAGAAAATATAGTTAGCATGCTACTTGAACAAGACCTACCTCAAGGATATAAATATAAAAACTATCATGGAATAGAATATGAAATCAAAAAATTCATAGAAATGAATCTTATACTTACTAATATAAGAGGAGAACAATTTCCTATAACCATAGTTATACATAAAGATTCCAATAGGATAGAAACAAATCCACCGATTTTATTAGGAATGGACTTTCTAGATATGTTCAAACCATATAGTATTCAAGAGAATAGATTACAAATGACAATCAATCTTGAAGAACAAAATATCCTAAGGATTACTAGTGAAAAGAAAAGATTTACTAACTATATGATGATTAGTTATAAATCTATTACCAAAAATATAACAAATCCGTTAAGCCCCTATGTCGAAATAAAACTCAATCTACCAGAATATTGTAGAATTACATTTCATGCTTATCTAGATACAGGATCAACATTATGTACAGCACAATATAATGTTTTACCAGCTTCATTGAAAAACAGACCCTAAAAAGAAATACTATGCCCAAACAGCCAGTGGCCTAGTTGAGCCATACTCTTTATATGCTGAAAATATACCATTTTTATTAGGAAATAGAGAAGTCATAGTTAGAGAACTCTACTATGCTCCCAAAATAGAATGCGACATTCTTTTAGGACAAACTTTCCTCTTAGAAGATTATGCACCCTTTACACAATATAAAAATCCCACAAGATTTGAATTTACAACACCCTGTAAACACAAAATAATTGTACCACAAATACAAAAAGCTACATCTATAGCTCAGAAACCAATAAATCATCAGAGATCCTCAACCCAGCGTGGTGGATGTTATACAGAAATAGAAAAAGAAAATTTCAAATCACTATTATATAACAATATAAACCTACAAATAAGTGAATCTGAAAATGAAAAGTTAGAAATAATAAAAAACAATCTCAAAAATAACTTTTCAGAAAACCCATTAGAAAAATGGTCCATAAATAAAACAACAGCAAAAATAGAGTTAATAGAACCAAATGTCCTAATTAGAGTTAAACCTATGACATATAGTCAAGAAGACATAAAAGAATTTGAAATACAAATAAAAGAATTACTAAAAACTAAAATTATTAGACCAAGTAAAAGTCTCCATAGTAGCCCAGCCTTTATGGTGAGAAATCATGCTGAAATAAAAAGAAATAAAGTCAGAATGGTTATAAATTATAAGAAACTAAATGAGAAAACTAAATTTGACAGATATTACCTACCAAATAAAGATATTCTCATAAAGCCATACAGAATAGCAAAATATATTCTAAATTTGATTGCAAAAGCGGATTTTGGCAAATATGTCTTGATGAAGAAAGTAAACCACTAACAGCATTTAGTACTCCTAATCCTTTAGGACAATTCGAATGGAATGTAATGCCATTTGGATTAAAAAATGCACCTCAAATATATCAAAGAAGAATGGACGAAGTTTTTAATCCAATTAAAAAATTCTGCGTAGTATCTATTGATGATATACTTATACATTCTACTACTTATAAAGAGCATCTAGAACACCTAGTAAAATTTGCATATATTATCAACAAACATGGAATAATACTCTTAGAAAAGAAAGCTGAAATAGCTAAATCAAAAATCGAGTTTTTAGGACTCATCATCAAAGAAGAAGAAATTCAATTACAATCTCATATTGGAGAAAAATTACTGGAATTTCCTGACGAAATAATAAACAAAAAATAGCTACAAAGCTTTTTAGGATTATTAAATTATTCTGAACAATTTATAGAAGGATGTGCTTTACTTAAAAAGCCATTTCTAAATAAACTTAAAAAGATCAAGTTTGGAACTGGACCAATGAGGATACCAAGAAAGTCCAACACATTAAAAAATATTGTTCTAATCTCCCTAAACTATCTATAGCAGAAGATGATGATTATTTTATTCTTGAAACAGATGCCTCAGATTATTGTTGGGGAGTAGTAAAAGAAGTATCAAAACATGGTGAAAATTATCCATGTCATAAAGATTGTTCAAAAACCTGTCCTGAGAAATTAGTTGCATATACTTCAAGAACCTTCAAAGATGTTGAAACCAGATATGACTCCAATAGAAAAGAATTATTTGCTGTCAAAAAAAGAGTTGCTAAATATGAATATTATTTGATTAAAAAATTATTTACTATTAGAACAGATAATACCCAAGTTAAGTATTTTTTTGAAAATAATTTAGAACCAAATGTTGCTAACAAGCCATTAATTAGAATACAATCTTGGATGGCCAACTTCAAATTTGATATTCAATATATTCGTGGTAAATATAATTTTCTTCCTGATTTCCTTTCCAGGGATGGAGCAGATCAAGCAAGAATTGCAATCAATGAAGTTCAAGATAAAGGAAATGGAAGAGAAAATATACAAAATGGAGAATGAAAACCTCCAAAAAGAAGATATTCCACCAAAAATTCAAGAGATTAGACAAGATATCAAAAAAAATAAAGAGGCTTCCTCCTCTCATTCCTCACCATCCATTATACAAGATATATTTGAAATTAACAAATCAAATGTCATACAGCTTTGCAACAGTCTCCTATCCTTTGGGATAAAAGATGAAGCAGGATATAAATACAAAATATGTCTTTTCAATCTAGTGGCCTGCTGGTTTATTGAAATTGGTAATAAGTCATGGATGAAAACTTTAAATTATGGAAAATACAACAAGGTGAATTTCTATCCCGGAGCACCCCCAAACTGGATTCGCCATATGTATGATATTGGAAATATACTCTGTATATATCCTAGCCAAAATCTCAAAGAAATTTCCATGCTGCCAGCAAGAATCAAAATAGCAATCGAAGAGTTTGTTCGAATTACTAAGCCCACCAATATCTATATCAGATTCTTCTCAGTGGTTCCAAAATGGGATATTTATGATCAATATCTCATTCTAGTTAAAAATGTTATTAAAATTGGATTAACAAGAAAATTGTTCGATCCAAACAATCAGAACACTCATGAAGTCACTCCTCAAGAAATCTTGAAGATTGAACATTTCAGAAGAGCTAAAGAATTCAAAGATCAGTTTGATTTCTTAGTAGACACCATGAGCAAGAATGAAAATATCTGGATATATCCATGTGAAGATCACATAATCTTCAGCAACTGTACCAGAAAGACTCGTGATCAGGATTGGGCCCTACTTGACCACAGTGTGCGACAAGATAATGAATAATGAAAATGATGGATCACCAAACTTCCTTCGAGAAATGTATAAGATAATGGTGAGTCACGCTGAACATAGCTGTCCAAATTGTATTATTGAAGATATGGACCACGTCTCCCTCAATGAAGACGACATGCCACCAGATTACTTTGAAGGAAAAATGATCGGATAGGACCCTTCACTCACTACCATTGTAACTTAAGTCTTTATATACCACTTACATATCGAGTTGTAAGGTATCGAAAGTTGGAGACAATCACTGAGTATTCTCATATCTCTCCATACTATCATACCATAGTCTAGCAGTCCTTTCTTCAGGCATCAATAAGGTAATCCCTATGGAGTTATAAACTTCAACTTAGGGAGCACCAAGAGTGTTTCTTATTATAGTCTTTGTATATCAAGTGTGTACCTCTAAAGCTTAAGATATAAGCTTGTAATATGCTTATATTGATTTCTATAAAAGTATTTGATCTTTTCTAAAGAAAACTTCCTTTGTTAGCCAATCCCCAGCGGTAGTAAAATAGCCTTGTGCTATTTCCATTAAATCTCTTTGTTTTCTCGTTTTGGCTTGTGTTGCCTCGTTTGGGAGTGTTTGGAGTATCGATGGAAAAATCAGTAGGTTCTAAACTGAAGATTTGTTACGATAGGGGTGAAAACAGCTAGTCTGAATTCCTGTGACAGGATTGAATCATTTTTGGAATCATATCCGTTAGCTTGAACTAACAATGCAAGAGGAAGAAGTAGAAAAGAAAATGAGTGGAAGTCATGTTAGACCCTGTATACACAAAGACTTGAAGGAGAACACTCAAGGGAAACTTAGCTTCTTATTCTGAAGAATTATTCCAAGTTTGACGTTCTTATTTTCATGAACACTGCACAAGTATCCACATCCACTGATTGTGATCTTAAACTGTATTTAGATGATAAAGATATTTTGTTTTTATTAACTTTGGTTAATAAATTAGAAAAAATTTATTTTACTGGTCAATCTAAGCTCAAAGATATTTACACTAGCATAGATTTTTCTTGTGAAAATAATATAAGAATTAATTCTGTAGAAACATCTAAAAATATAAAAAGAATTGAAGATATTATTTCTGAATATAAAGATTTAGAAGAAGAGGTATCAGAAGGAATTGTTTTAGGATATATAACTCAAAAGAAACATCCTAACGCATTCAAAAAATTATCTGCATATATAAATTATTTAAACTCCAATGCCAAGGTATAATTTAAAAGGTTACGATAACCTTAAAAATCACGTGTGTAATTTATTAGAAGAAAAATTTGTGAAATTAAATAATATCCAAGATAAAGTATCTTTAGAATATTTAGAACAAACTAGAATAATAAATAGATTATTAGTCAGATACGAGAATATTTTAGATATTAAATTAGAATTATTAGGAAGATTAAGTAACGATGAGATAATTAGACATAGAAGAAGTTAAAACGGCAATTTAGAAACTTTACTCTAAAAAGAGGCCTTTACAACTTATTTGTAAAACACTAGGCCATTTCTTTGTAAGGCTAATTTGACAATGCCATTTAGAAAAATTTCCTTGGAAACAACTGCATTTAATTTCGAGTTCACGCTTTTCTTTTATCATAAATGGACGGGTCCAAGGTGTGGTGATACTGTCGCAAGGACTACGTCAAGGGCGTCCATTATCACCCTATTTATTCCTTCTATGAGCGGTGATAAGTTTAAATTTTTACATTTATCTAGACTTTTATTCGAGTTCATTTTTTAGATAATTAGAGTAGATTTCTACTTATTTTGCTCATTTTGATCATTTAGGATAAAAAAAACCTTGGGCTTAAGGTGCAATGATGAAAAGAAGAGGAAAATGACAAGAAGCAGAGTCCTTTAAAGCAATGAAGTGTAGAAGTGAAAAGCCGAGTCCTAGAAGTTCAAAGATGATTAGAAGAAGTGAATATGTAATTGGCTAAGTAAATCCTATTCAAGTACCTTGAATCCCGCTCAAACAAAGTTGATCTGTTCTTGAATCTTAAAGATTGAGAATCAATACATATGTCGGCATGAGCTATATTTTCCTATAAATATTTTGAGTGATTATTCAATAAGTAATTGAGAGATCATAGAAATTATTAATTACCTTATTTGACGTAAATCCCCTATTACATAAATCTTTATATTGATTGAAATAGACATCTTGTTCTTTGTTTAAAAAATTTGTATCTGCTGTCATTCAGTTTGGGTTCAAACAGTCACATGCAGATTACTTACTCTTTACAAAGGTCAGTGGTGATTTATTTACGGCTGTTCTATTATATGTGGATGATATGATTGTCACAGGGAATGATAGAGAAGCAATCTTTACTCCAAAAATGTTCCTAGCAACTCAATTTAAGTTAAAGGACCTTGACATATTAAAATACTTTTTGGAGTAGAAATTGCTCGCTCAAGATCAATGATTTCAATAAATCAAAGAAAGTATACTCTTGACATTCTTCAAGAGGCGAGATTATTTGGAACAAAACCTGCAGCATTTCTCATGGAGCAGTCATTGAGACTTAATTTGACGGATGAAAAATTATTGAAAGATCCCACATATTATCAACAGTTGGTGTGGAAGCTCATTTATCTCACCAATTAGACTGGAAATCTCATATTCGGTCAACACACTCAGTCAATTCATGCAGGTACATAGACAACTCCATCTTGATACAGTTCACCGATTGCTCCAATACTTGAAAGGGGCACTAGGACGAGGATTATATTTCCCATAAAGTGGAAAATTGCAGCTAGCAGGATTTTGTGATGCAGATTGGGCTAGAGATATTACTACACGACGGTCAGTTACGGGATATTGTTTATTTTTGGGAAAGGCATTTGTATCATAGAAAAGTAAGAAGCAAACTATTGTGTTCAAATCTTCAGTAGAAGCAGAGTATAGGGCGATGGCTTTTATTACTTTATGGTTGAAACAATTGTTGACAGACTTATGTGTAGATCACCCACAAGCAGCAACCTTATATTGTAATAATTAAGCAGCAATTCATATTGCTGCTTATCCAGTATATCATGAAAGAACAAAACACATTGAAATAGATTGTCATATTGTTCGTGCACGAATTGTTAATAGAGAGATCAAGATTGCCTATGTTCCAAACAACAATCAGATTGCAGATTTATTTACTAAAGCATTGGACAAGGCGGTATTTCACAATTTCACTCGCAAGTTGGGCACTTTTGACATACATGCTCCAACTTGAGGGGGAGTATTAACAAATATTTACTTACATTATTCTTTGCCTTGTTGGTAGGATTGTATTTATAGTAGGATACCATGCATGTAATATTTCTATTTTAGGTATAATTCTTTTCCTATTAGTATATATATATATATATATCTTGTAATCTTATTCATAATTCAATTGAATCAATACAAATAATTATTTCTCCACACATATTTTCTCTCATATTTTACATATCACAACTCTTAAATACCCTCAATGCATTAACCATTTACAGATTTACTTCACTAAACCGTAACCCAAAACATCCCAAATAAGACCATCCAACAAACTCCAAACTAGCCATCCAAAACAAGAAAAACAGGGAAAAGAATATGTTGAAGTAACAATTGAAAGCAACACCCAGAATGGAAAATCTGGAAGCAAGAAATGGAAGACCAATCCTCAAAACTGACGAAGTTCCATGGCCGTGCAATATTATTCCTATGGATGAACAATTAAACATTGGAGATCACTCTTACGCTAAACAAGAACAACACACTAGAGATCCAACCATACAATTAATAGCTGAAGACAAAAATCAAAAACTATATTCGCGATATGACATTCTAGAAGCACAATTCCCGATAACAACTGAGTATGCAACACTCACTAAGTTCTACTATGGCAAAAAAAAAAAACTAAATGAAGAACTACATAGTATAGAGAGGCAACTACACGAAGAAGAATTTGATGGAGCTGAATTGTGGGAAGACAATTTTGGATATGTAGGGCTTCAAAATCTAGACAATATAATGGAATAATATTGATCTCCTACCCACTTATAATGCTCACACTGAGGTGGCTTCACATGATTGATAAAAATTATGATTTTTGGGTTGCTGGGATCTACACCTACAATAGCTTGATGATGCCTGCTAAGAACTAAAAGAAAATCAATTTTATACTGCAATTATATGAAATTTTCCAATTTCATTACATTTTAACTGTAGTGTGTTTAGTTTTTCTAGAACTTGACTGTAATCGTAGAATTGTCTAAAGCAAAAGTGGATAGGAGCTGCTAGGATGTGGAGAAAATAGTGGTTAGTGCTATATGTAATTATAGTTCGAATTATAACTACAGTTTTGTATATTCTAATGGTCTCTATTTTCGTACCTATTGAAACTTTTAGAATTCTGGATATATCTCTGGATATAGTTCGAATTATAACTACGGTTTTTATTTTTATTTTTATTTTTATTTTTATTTTTAAGACACCACAATTCAGGCTTAGTTGTACTTACAATTTTCATTTTCTCAGGTACCAAAACATGGGTGATGATTATTAATTCATACCTATTATGACTCCCAACACAATCAATTGGACATCAAAAATAGTGGTTCTTGAAAAACATTTGCCAAGGCGTGGTATTACCACGGTCCAACTAGGAAGACAATTTCGTTTGCACATTTCTCATTAGATATTACGCTCTTTTGTGGTAGGACAACTATAGTGAAAATTCCAGGCACAATTTGTATATGCACATGAATGATGGTTTGTATATGCACATGAATGATGGTGGGCTAATTATCTTTTATTTTAATCCATCTTCTCTTGATTTTTGTTGCAACTCATTGGTTAATTAGTGTGTATGTATTGAAGTGATTCTTTATATTTCAATCGGCCATTCTCTATTATTTCAATCTAACATGGTATACACACAAATTTTATTTATCCATACTTCATTCATTCGATGACAACTACAAATTCACCGACATTCACAAATCGGTACAGCATGTATGTATATACACCAACTTATTTATCGCTCTATAAGCGAGCTCGGATCTATTGTCCTAAATATGTATCTTTTGGCTGTCCTATCAATAGAAAATGTGTACATTATCAAATAAATACAAGTTAATTTTAACATCAAGTGTGAACACACTAAATAATTGTATTTACTTGATAATGTACAAATTTTTTATTAGTGGAACAGTCAACACACAAATTTTGGAACAGCAGCTCGTCGTGTCGTGAAATCAATCTTCTCAGAGTCATGAAAAAGTAATACAATAAACCGGCCAAGCACTAGTGAGGAGGAATCACTACAAGAAATATCACATATCTCTTAACAAATGATCAAAATACCCTAACACAATAATAATAACATAATCAAAATAAAATAGGCGGTGAAAAGCGATTGTACTGCGTTTGCCGACCCTCTCGCAATTCTAGCATCACGAGAGTTGGGGAAAGAAATGCAAGCAACTCCACATATGTTTCAAATTTAGCCATGTCTTCGTTTTTTCAAGTTAATCCAAGCCTCAATTCCATTGCCCGATTGTGTGTCGAATAAAGCAACTTTATTATTCATTCCGTAGCTAGGTGATGCCACCCATATTGGCCTACCCCATCCAAAATCAACTTCATATATGGAAAAACTGACAAACCGGTGAACACAAATCTAACCATTCTGCGCTCATCTTTGATGTCCATTTTCGCGGTGTAATCTGCTGAAGTTTGGTCACATAATCACCATTAACGTTACTTATGGCTTCTCTTATTTTGTCCACAACACCACAATAATCTTTATCCATTGTCATTATAGCACTTCTTTGGTCGTCACGATTTTATATCTTAAATAATTCGCAAGTGCACGGATCGCTCAAGTAATAAAGTGGATTATGAGTCCAAGTATCGTTCCCACGAAGATTTAGATAGTTCGGTTCAATTATACTAACCTTAACCGAATCTAAAGAACTTTGGATGTTTGTATGATTAAGAACTAATTAAAGTATAAATCAAAATTAATTAACTAATTAAAATTCAAACAACTAAAAATTAGATTAATAAAGATTACTTTAAAATTGAGAAAGAAGAGTACTAGGATCCCGAATCCACTTATAATCGTTAATTCCTCTATCCTGATTCTTGGTTTTGACAAAATACATCAGTTATGAAGATCAATATCCCTAGATTGTTTAATGATTTCTCTCGAATAAAATTAAACCTATTCATATGCATGACTCGACTATATCTCTATGACGAATGCGAATACAAATGAAAGTATTAAATTTCTGTGGATAATTAAAGATCACCTAAAGCATAGAAGTATATTTCTATCCCCTATCGGACTTTAAGATAATTAAAATAGCGTCTAGCATGCTTTCGATCTTTCGATAGTAAAACACACCACAACAATCATACAATTATTGCGCATATAATTGTAGATTCATATAAATCAAAATTAATTATTCAAAACTATAATGAAATAACTTGTCAAAAACCAAATCTCAAGATGGAAGAATTTAGATTACAAGCTTCATCGTAAACCTAGCACAAAAGAAACTAGACTAACATACTAATAATAAGAGAATAAAGAAAAGAAGAAAAAAATGGAATTCATAACCCGGATATGAAGAAATAATTGAGAGATGAAATCTTGAACTTGATCTTCGTTGAGTTCTTGAAAGATGAAATCTTGATATTCATTCTTGATTTGTCTCCCGTTCTTCTCTCCAAATTCGGCTTCCCCAAAATTCCATTGATATGAGTTAATAACCCATATTTATATTACCCTAATGGTGCCCAAAATATCTCAAAAAATCATTAAAATCGCGTCCCAAAAGGTTCCCTAATTGAAGTTGAACTCAAAAAGGAAAGAAAAATCCACGTCTGTCAAAATTACTTTGGCGATCGCCCGGTGAAAACCCGGCGCGATCCGGGCCAAGAAAAACTATTCTGTTGTTGAAATATAGGGTTGGGCGATCGTCCAAATTTAAACTTTGGGCGATCTCGACTTACATTGCTTTTCTCTGCAGCGGCTGCTGTTTTCAAATGGCCATAACTTCTTGTAGGAAACTCCAAATTGAGATCCGTAAAAAGTGTTGGACTCGTAATTCAATTATATTTCCAATGGTATATCATTTGACTTTTGGAGATATCTATATCAAAAGTTGTGCTTGAATTTCCCCACTTGCTGCTTTAGGTGGTTTCTCAATTCGGTTCTTTAGCTTTTTGGTGTTTGATCCATTGATTCAACTATTCATTGTCACTCCAAAACACCTTAAACTTATTGATTTTATCTTCTTCCTCATGCTCCAACGTTTGGCTCTTAATATTCACTTCAAAAACTCCATTTACTTGTCGATTTCACCAAGTTGTTGCTCTTTCCGTCCATTCTTCTCCAATTGCTATTAAACAGGTCCAAAACTGAAATATGAAGATTAAAACACAAAATTAAGTAATAATTCAATAAAATGACGGAATAAAAGCTTAGTTTAAAGGTCCTAATAAGTGCACAAAATGCACTTATCAAACACCCCCAAACTAAACCTTTGTTCGTCCTCAAACAAAAATAAAAATAAACTAGAACTTTAAACTAAGCTAAAAGAATGAACATGAATGTAGTTAATGTTAAGTTTCTTACTAAATGCCTCAAGTTTGAAAAATAAAGTAACACGTTTAGAAAGAGATCAAACAACACAAAATATTTTCACTTATCCAATGCTCGACCTTTAGTGAGTGTGTGATTAGCCAAAAGTTGAACTTACACATGTACTAGACCACGACCAATATTGTGTTGTTGATACTTTTACAACCCCGAACCCTTTGTAGTCATTTATTCCTTACACATCTCGTAAATTATCACATTTCT
Organism: Forsythia suspensa; assembly: GCA_023638005.1. Taxonomy (NCBI): domain Eukaryota; kingdom Viridiplantae; phylum Streptophyta; class Magnoliopsida; order Lamiales; family Oleaceae; genus Forsythia; species Forsythia suspensa. The sequence continues at coordinate 27,088 of JALRMA010000407.1, forward strand.
AAAGCTTTTCTCTCCAATCCCGAGGTGTTCTAGCAAATTTGATTCCTATTGATTAACACAATGCTTTTTTCAAATAAAGTGGTAAAATTAGAAACTTGTATTCCTAGAACTAGGATGGTGAGTGATTTCTAAATTCTCATCTTGGTCTCATAGGTTCTAATCTAGCAATCCTTACCAAGAGCACTTTAACTTCTTTTATTTTATTCAACCAATATAAATGATCTTACATCTTGTGCAATACTTCTCTCTCACTAGCTTTCTATGTGACCCTTGTAGCGAGCTTTGGGCGATGACTCCCAAGTCGAGATGACCATAGGGCACCGAGTTTTGAAATACCCTCACGAGACTTAATTGCTCGAGTCCCACAAGCTATAAGAGAAGTAAAGATGTAAATTTTTTTTTTAATTTTTTTTGGTGACTCATGTAACGAGCTTTGGGCCGATGACTCCCAAGTCAAATGACTTTAGGGCATCGAGGTTTTAAAATACCCTAACAGGCTTAATTGCTCGAGTCAGATATTTTTTTTTCAAAGCGGTGAGTAGTGCTCGATTGATTCCTTGACTACAACCTATTCAACCAAAGTTGAGATCCGAAAACCCAAACCATCAAAATTCCACAAAAGCATGTACAAACTTTAACACCCCAAAGCTGTTCTTAAACAGTTTGGTTACTAATCTAAAGATTTAGGAGCGAGATTTTTTTTTTTTTTTATAATGATCTAAGTCAATAATATCAATACATACACTCAAGTCATGTTTCCAATAAGTGATAAGTCAACAAAGTGCCACGTGCTTCAAATCTAGTCTAACATGGATAAGTATTCATATAAAAGCATGTGTTCAAGTGTTGTCCAATATTCTACTAAAATGTACTCGACTTCAAACAAATCTCATCATTGGCAAAGCAAGATATTCGACAATAACTATGAAAGATTTTTTTTTAATGTAATAATAAAAAGATTTTTTTAGACTCGAATAATATGCAAATAATTAAGTATCACGATACTTAACCCACTTTAAACTAAAACATTACATTGTCCCCAATGTAATAACAAAATAAAGCAAATAGAGGAGGAAAAGATCGGTTACTCTCAGGAGATAGATATGAAGAAGATGGATCCAGGGGTGGTGAAGGTCAGGTTGAAGTGGAATCGGATGTGGAGTTGGGACTCTTGCAAAGTAGGACATCCTGCGATTGACATAGTAAAGCTTTTTAAGGGCATAGATAAATGAAATAAAAACTAATAATTTATTTAAAGCGATTAAAACTACTACATATAAAGCAAGTAAATAAAGGGTTAGAAAATGGGTTGCCTCCCATTAAGTGCTTATTTATAGTCCTTAGCTTGACTTATTGTCTGATTGCTCACGGCACTTTGTATAATGCTTTTGAGGACTTGCTTTGCTTGCATCTGTTGACTTTGCACCATTTTCATTTATCCTCAAAGTTTTGAATTTGTTCTCCCCATAAAAATATGATTTTAGTGTAGCATCTTGCTCGAACACAACCACATGAAAATTTCAACTTCTTCGTCGACCTTGATCACAAAATCAATTTTAGAAGAAATAGAAGAGTAGGAGAAGCGCTTTTCGACTCGTGCTTATGTAATCTACGAGGGAGTAGGATCGGAGACTCATATGGTTTGATAGGAGCAGTTGCTATAACTTTGTGGTGTACATGAGCTCGCTTTAATATCGATGTCTGCTCGATGCATTCCACGTGCTCCTCATCGATTGGATGATTCATTTTCTTTATTTGCAACATGCCTCTTCACATGAATTTCTGGTAATTGAACATCACTTTTGATAGTAACAGATGTAACACTTTCATTGGGATTCACCTCTGTATTGCTTGACAACGTACTTTGTACTACGGGCGATATAGCTCACGCCATCGATCCACTTGTGTCTCGAGATTCTTTATTGAAGCGCTTTGATTTTGAAAAGAGGTATCCGTCTTATGCATGAAGCTATTCGATTCTCTCGATAAATTTATTGATTGAGTCTTCTAATGATGTACTCTTTTACATTGCTTTGGCAAAGCGTGGTGCGAAATTATTGTAATTATATTTCAAGAGAAATTTGGATGGTTTCGCCACCTGGATTATATGTGTTGGAGAAAGCATAATTTTGCTAATAATGGCCACCTTGAACATATTCGGCTTGCATGGGTTGCTGTAATAGAATAGGGCATTTTGATGTGTAGTGATTTGCCCCACACTCTTCACAAGTTGATTTCTTCATTTTCATCACATAGACTAATTGTGACATGTTCTCTATTTTGTGTGCCAAAGAATCTATTTTTGCGAGATAGCACCTTGATAATGTCTACTTCCTCATAAATCTCTTTAGCTTTCTTTGCATTGCGATAAAATCTCCAACGAGCATGTTGTCTTCATCAATATCAGAAATTGCGTCATATCTCATGACATTAGCCTTGTGCATTGCGAAGAAATCTCCCACAAGCATGTTATCCTCATCAATGCTAGATTGGCTCTGGATGATCCGTGGAGTCAAAAATCTCCAACTAGCATATTGTCTTCATCAATCTCACGATATTCCATCTTGTCTTTGTGGTGCGAAGCGAGACAAGTTGAACACTAAAATAACTAGAAAAATATAATTAAAAAAATTGATTAAATAAAGTTGAATTAGTGTTAATGTAATTGAAAAGAATTAAAACTAAATCTCCAACAACATGGCGCCAAAAACTTGTGTCGATTTTATATCTTAAATAATTCCGCAAGTGCACGGATCGCTCAAGTAATAAAGTGGATTATGAGTCCAAGTATCGTTCCCACGAAGATTTAGATAGTTCAGTTCAATTATACTAACCTTAACCGAATCTAAAGAACTTTGGATGTTTGTATGATTAAGAACTAATTAAAGTATAAACCAAAATTAATTAACTAATTAAAATTCAAACAACTAAAAATTAGATTAATAAATATTACTTTAAAATTGAGAAAGAAGAGTACTAGGATCCCGAATCCACTTATAATCGTTAATTCCTCTATCCTGATTCTTGGTTTTGACAAAATACATCAGTTATGAAGATCAATATCCCTAGATTGTTTAACAGTTTCTCTCGAATAAAATTAAACCTATTCATATGCATGACTCGACTATATCTCTATGACGAATGCGAATACAAATGAAAGCATTAAATTTCTGTGGATAATTAAAGATCACCTAAAGCATAGCGGTATATTTCTATCTCCTATCGGACTTTTAGATAATTAAAATAGCGTCTAGCATGCTTTCGATCTTTCGATAGTAAAACACACCACAACAATCATACAATTATTGCGCATATAATTGTAGATTCATATAAATCAAAATTAATTATTCAAAACTATAATGAAATAACTTGTCAAAAACCAAATCTCAAGATGGAAGAATTTAGATTACAAGCTTCATCGTAATCTTAGCACAAAAGAAACTAGACTAACATACTAATAATAAGAAAATAAAGAAAAGAAGAAAAAAATGGAATTCATAACAGGATATGAAGAAATAATTGAGAGATGAAATCTTGAACTTGATCTTCGTTGAGTTCTTGAAAGATGAAATCTTGATATTCATTCTTGATTTGTCTCCCATTCTTCTCTCCAAATTCGGCTTCCCCAAAATTCCATTGATATGAGTTAATAACTCATATTTACCCTAATGGTGCCCCAAAAATCTCAAAAATCATTAAAATCGCGTCCCAAAAGGTTCCCTAATTGAAGTTGAACTCAAAAGGAAAGAAAAATCCACGTCTGTCAAAATTACCTTTGGGCGATCGCCCGGTGAAAACCCGGCGATCTCGAGGCCAAGAAAAACTATTCTGCTTTGTTGAAATATAGGGTTGGGCGATCGCCCAAATTTAAGCCTAGGCGATCGCCCAGACTACTTTGTTTCCTCTGCGCTATGACTGTTTTTCAAATGGCCATAACTTCTTGTAGGAAACTCCAAATTGAGATTCGTAAAAGTGTTGGACTCATAATTCAATTATATTTTCAATGGTATATCATTTGAATTTTGGAGATATCTATATCAAAAGTTGTGCTTAAATTTCCCCACTTGCTGCTTTAGGTGGTTTCTCAATTCGGTTCTTTAGCTTTTTGGTGTTTGATCTATTGATTCAACTCTTCATTGTCACTCCAAAACACTTTAAACTTATTGATTTTATCTTCTTCCTCATGCTCCAATGTTTGGCTCTTAATATTCACTTCAAAAACTCCATTTACTTGTCAATTTCACCAAGTTGTTGCTCTTTCCGTCCATTCTTCTCCAATTGTTATTAAACAGGTCCAAAACTGAAATATGAAGATTAAAACACAAAATTAAGTAATAATTCAATAAAATGACGGAATAAAAGCTTAGTTTAAAGGTCCTAATAAGTGCACAAAATGCACTTATCACTGGCCTCCAAATATTCCCAAAATAATCATTGGATAGCGGTGGATCAAATCTTGGACGGAGGTTTACTATCGTTTCTATTAAGTAAATCTTGTTTGGATTCTCTTCTACTTGAGTGGAAGCCACGAAACGACTCCATATGAAAGTTGACAGTGCCTCAATCCTCGGGGGACCCCGCTTTTCACCATTTGTATTGGCATACTTGTCTTTGAGGGCATCAATCTTAGAGGTGGAAAACACTAAAAGCTTGGTTACAGTACTTTCTTCCTTGATCACCAGATTAGAGCCAGGGACATGATGTTTTGGTGGGAAAATAGTGGCAGCATCAAACTTTGGGTATGGAATATCAGTATCCCCCCGAGCAATGGCTGCCCAGCTGTTTGCAAACATGTGCAAGGACATGGCATCTGCAATCTTGTGAGAAATCATTAAACCAACAACCATTCCACCACAATTCAGGAAGCTGACTTGACCAGCCATGCAAAAATCTTGAAAATCATTGGGGTCATGAGGAAGAAATTTGTTGAGTTCATCAGGGATTGGATTTGAAAGAATTTTTGACAGCTCGACCTCTGCTTTAGCCTGGAAAAACTCAACCCCGGCATCACTGCAATCGACATAGAGGTTGTCCACTATCGTCCTGCCAGCGGATAGAATCGAGTCAAGGCCTCTGGTAGAGATTTTTAAGCTGATTTGATCTCTCCCAGTTGCTGATTTTTCCATCTGCGGGATAGAAATAAACAAGAGGCATAAAAAGAGTAGGGGATATTTGATCAAGATATGAAAGCTTGTATTTTCTAAGGAAATCAGGAGTTGAAGAAGATGGCTTGATGATTTCTTTGGAAATTACTACTACTTCAACCTTCATTATTTTTGCCTATGAACAACTTTAATCCACTCGAACAAAGCTTATAATTTGTACTCTCTACCTCGCTCTATACTTTTTATCTTAAAAATATTCATTACTCATTTATAGAGTGACTTTACTTTAAAGTAATGCTATTTATCACATGTCAATAAGATTCAATGCAATTGATTGGTTTAAGAAGATAACACAATTATGTATGTAGTAGTAATCAATTGTAATGGACCATGCTGCCACACAGAATGGTGATCATTCTCGATGGTAATAAATAACATTATTCCTTACTTTATTAGTTAACATTTTATAGTTCAAGATAGTCATTATTATTTATTATTTAAATGTAGAAACTATTTATATTCGATTATGCGGAATCACTAGTTTTAATAGATTTTGCTATTTTCATTTTCACTATACGGTTCAATAGGACCCACTTATTTTGAAAAGCAAAATTACCTACTACCCTTGCAATTGCGCCCATGCATTTGGAGCGGTCATAATATCAAAGACATTTTTGTCTATATAATACCTCTTTTTCTCAACAAGCTGCGGTCTAATAGGTGGGGAAATGACAAATATACGAATTGTTTTCAATATAATAATAATTTCACTATTTGATCAAATAATTTAATCATCCGTAAATTGATTTTGAACACTGACCTCAATAATTTTGAGTCTTTACTTCTCTTTAATAAGGATATACTTGACATTTTGTATTTTCATTAAATTAAGAAACAATGCACTTATAAATGAATAATAATAATAATACTTGTAGTAATAATTTTGAAGTAAAATAAAAACCTTCGAGCATTTTATCTAAGAAACTTTTCAAAGTCTTTTATTAACATGAAGATGAAATTACTAATATAATATTGAAATTAAAATTAAAATAGTACTATGATGTACAATTCTATATATGTTATGGAAATGCAAGTGCGAATTTAAAAGTTCAGCGTCAAAAAGAATTTGGTTGACCACCAAAAAATTGCAATAAATAAAAGAATATTAAAATAATTATTATTCAAAGCCAAAAAAAAAAAAAAAAAAAAGTGAATGTATGCATGGATTGTAATGCTCATATCATGTGGAGAAGAATTGCATTCCCAAACAAAAGGGAACTTTATTACTTGTTTTTATAAACAAACAAATTCTTTTAAGAGGCTTGTTTAGGAACTTGGGAGTCATGACAAGTGTTTGTTTGGCTAAGATTATAATTTAAGTTGGTCAAATTAATCACTACCGTAGGAAATTTTCTCTGTTAACTGAAGAAAAAAATAGTCCATGTGTCACTACATCTTCATTTTCTTTTTTCACAAAATTATCTTTCCAAAATTTGCTAAAAGCTTCGATCCATCTTCCTACCTCTCCAAAATCTGCTCATTTCTTCAATTCATCTCCCATAATCGATTATCTTCCTCCTCTACCATCTTCAAAATATATTCGCCACTTCAATCTACAATCGGATCTCACTACAAAAAAGCGGGATATACTAGGAAGTGATGACAAGTGTTTGTTTGGCTAAATTTAAATTAGTCAAACTAATTAAATATATTTTTATATTTTTTATTTACACATTTTATAAGACTCAATTTATAAGCACTTAAAAAATAATTTACCAAACATTCACTTTATATTCTTCTTGTAGAATGGCTAGTTGATAAATAACAAAGTCTTCGAGAAACGATTATTTCAAAAAATTGACTTTATTGTGTATTACGTGGGTTTAGTGAAAAAATAATAAAGTAAGGTTCCTTTTATTACTTGGGTGGGTAGGATGAATCTATTTGTAGGGTGAAATTGGAATCAAACATTAGGTAGGGGTGAATTTTTTAAATGAACTTGTCAAACTCTCGGATTTGCAGAAGAGTCTAACTTATATTGAATAAGTTTTAAATGCTTCTTTTATATGTAAAAGATATAAATACCCTTACTTACTCAAGACTGTCAACAGATCATTTGTTAACTTACCATCTGTTAACAGATGGTTGATTAACCATTGATTAGGTGTCTCATAACGTAAACACATTAACATGCCAAAAATATTGTTATGAGAACACATTAATGAGACTTGGAATCTGTTAAAGTCAATTTCGGTCTTAACATGTGTTCATACCTAATAACAGACCCCATGGTGCATTAGCAGTGTGTGAACATATGTTAACAAACTATGAGTCTGTTAACGCAAATTATATAATTATAATCGATTTTTTCAATTAATTCACATCAAATGAACTTAGATTTACTGAAATTTAGAGAAAAATTACAATTCATACTCAAATTTATACATATTTTTATGATTTATAATACAAAATCCACAATTTCTATTGTGAATTAAAAGAAGAAGTTAGAGAATGACAAATTTCTACTTTGAAATGAAATTTCTTACATAAATAAAATGGGTTCGATTCTAACATTGAAATATTTTATATTCTAACTTTGAAATTTTCTCTTTTTTCACAGACAAATGAATTTGAAATCGTTTGAAATAATTATAAACGTGAATGGAGACAAGATTATATTTAGTAATTTACACATCAAAATGGGTCAATGGCCATTTTGAAAAATTCACCCAACCATTTAGCACCATTCCCACCGAATTAATGGTTGGCCAGTTTGATGGGATCCATATGATCTCGTGCTTCATGCATGGATTGTACCTAATAAACAATTAATATTTGGGAATTTAATGGTTGGCGATTCGATGGGATCCATATGATCTTGTGCTTCATGCATGGATTGTACCTAATAAACAATTAATATTTGCTCCATTACAAGTAGACATAGTGTTACCACACGACACGACATGGTTGCCACGTCGGCCAAGACAGGCCCCATCCAAGCCCGGTGGGCCCGGTTCATAATCTGTCAAGAACCCTATCTCGGGCCCCTGCTAGGGAACATGGAAAGGCCCACACGCTTGGGCCTTTCGGACCCGAAATCCATGCGAGTCATGTGGAGGGCCTCGGCGCCCGCATGCGAACCATAGGGCACTTGTCGGGCCACGCATCATTCGTAACCGGTGAGCGACTCGATATGCCAGACAACCGGAGAAGTAATTAAAGAAAGATTGCGTTGGATTGGGCGCATGAATCTCCACAAGGAAACACAATCATGATCTCCTAAAATCATGCAAGCGTGATAAACTCAAGGAAGGAAGGCAATCTCGAGTATCTTTATCACATAAGGAAGGAGGATCCGATTGAAGACCGAATTGATTTGTCTTCCAAATCAATTAGAATTCCTGCGCTATAAATACAACGTCTCCGGATGTTCCAAGGTACGGACTTTTATGCTTAAGAATCCCACCCTAAACTCTGCTCAAATCTCTGCTTGTCTCTCCCACTCCTTTTTGTTCCGCCCGTGTATCTCCCATATCTGGCGGTTGAATTGATCGTCGAGTGCTAACGATCGTCGAACCCTTTTTCTCCGGAGATCTTGGTGCCTAACGGTTGTCCTAGTGTGCGGGTAACATACGAGTTGGCGGAGGTATTTGGAGATCTGTTGGCACGTGGGTCGGTGCGAGTTCGGGCGTCAGCAGATTGGAGTCGTCTGTGAGAAAGCGAAAAAATCTTACACGACCAAGTGCTTTTGGTAAAAGCGTGTCTTCTACGAAGAAGCATGACATCCGAACAATCCACGTAAGGCGAGGTGGAGTCCCACCACACCAACTGCGACGGAGGCGTTCAAGACCTCTGAGAACATCACCCGTCGCGAGAAGAGAAGACATCAAGAAAGCGGACGATAGAACAGGAGAACCGGGACCTTAAGATAGACAACGCCGGATGAAGGCCACGCTTGAATTGTTGGAGAATCAATCCTCCAACATGGACCCAAGCGCTTGGCCCGTGCGGAGGAGTCCCTCTTGTTGGTTATTTGGGATGACCATGGTTCTCGAAAAAACCTCCCATTTCGACGGTCGGAACCCTCGAAATCCAGCTCAAAGCCCCGCGCAGACGGTCACAAAGGAGACCCTTCCCATGCGAGAAAGCCACCCGGTTCTGCGGCTAGCGTGTTTGACGAGTTGGGGTGGGGTCTTCGATTGCACCCCCAACCCATGCAGGCAGCCGGGCGCAGTGACCATAGCGAGGCCGTCGAAAAGAAGAAGGACAGAAGAATCAAGAAAAGGCGAAGGCGAAAAGGACATCTTTGGAATGTTATGAGGACGATGATGGCGAGAACTCACCGTTCACCAACTACATGAAGGCAATGGAGGTGCCGACCAACTCCGAATGCTTATCATGGACAAGTATAATGGGAGAGGTGATCCCACGGACCACATAAACACCTACAAGACAAAACTCCGGGCCAATCTCCGTAGTGAAGTGTCGAATTTCCATACCACACTCACGGGGGACTTGAAGAGGTGGTACAACAAGGCGAGGCCGAGGGGTATCCAAGGCGGCCACAACTTAAGAGGAGTTCGTCAACGCCTTCATTGGCAACCGGACGATGATTGCCGACATCGCCCAACTCAATGATATCCGCAAAAAAGGAGGAGAGACAAAAGCTACTTTAAGCGATTCGGTAACATCATCAACAAGATCGAGGCGGTGGCCGATGAAAAAGCCACGGATGCGTTGATAGCTGGGCTCCACATGCGAACCCCTTTTGGAGGGACGTTCAAAATAATCCACCGAAAATCTCTGACCCGGTGGTGGACATGATCCGAGAAATCCGATCGAGAAGAAATGATCGAGAACGAGAGAAAGAGCCGAAAGGGAGAGAGGAGATCGTCTGAGGAGGGAGGGGCATCGCTCTCCGAGCCTCGGTTCTCTGTTTTCGGAGGAGGCATTTCGAACCAACTAACAACCATTACACGGAGATTTAATCAAGCGGAGGTAGCCCATCCCCACGGGCACGGTGAGGCCCCCACCGCGGTGACCCCGCCCAAATTCGTCGTATCACTGGGACCGGTGCATAACATGAAGATTGCTCGGATGTGAAGGAGCTAATCAATCGCGGGAACCACGGGCCGGGCGAGAGGGATCAAGAGGTGCGAGGACATCGAGGACCGCCCACATTGAGGCGAAGACCTCTCTCCAAAGACCCGGGCGATGGACCTCGCCGCGACGGAGGAAGGAAGGAGGCAGGGGACCAATCGAGGCCGAGAGGCCCCAAGGAGCCCCACCGTCGAGAAATAAATACCATCTTTGGAGGACCGTATGTCGGGGGAAGCACGATGAACTCACGACGTAACTAAGCGAAGGCGGCCCAGGGGGAACCACGGAGAGTTAGCGGTACACGGGCATCGGCCAGAGTGCCGCCTATCTCATTCAGCTGAGCAGAGGCGAATCGGGATACACTACCCACATTGCGATGCCCTAGTGGTACGCGCCATTATCGCGAGAAGCGGCCTGGGTCGGATGTTAGTCGGACACGGAAGTGCCGTGAACATCCTATTTGGCGGTGCGTTCGACCAAATGGGCGTGGATCTCGAGCTGATGGCCATCACCGAACTGTTATTTGGTTTCACAGGGGACAGTCTCGTCCCGCGAGGAAAATTTACCTTGGCGGTAGATTTGGGAACCACCTTGCCACCTCAGAAAATTCATGGAGTTCCTAATAGTGGACACCGCTCCGCTTACCATGGGGTCCTTGGTAGGCCCATGTTGAAGGATTTCTGACGATTACGTCCATACACCACTTGGCGATGAAATTCCCGACTCCGGAGGAATAGCTAAAATCCGTGGTAATCGGACGGAGGCACGGGTATGCTACATGAGCAGCGTTACTGAAAAGTCGCAAACGCAAGGATGTCTCCCAACCGCGAAGCCGAGACCTTCCATGGCACTTCTACTTTTTCTTTTCTGCATTGTTTTGATCTCTTTAGAGATTTTTCTTTACCAAGAAGCTAGGCGCCGCTTAATAAAATTCATTTTTATGAATCAGGCGTCTCCCAAGCGGAGAGTACCAATCTGAAGCGAGGGAGTGTGGTTCATGACCAACTCTATTAAACTCATTTGGGTAAATATTTTACGGCAGAAGAAAGCAAGTACAAAGAACACGGCGGCGAGGGAGTGGTTCATGACCAACTCTATTAACTCATTTGGGTAAACATTTTACGCGAAGAAAGCAAGTACAAAGAACACGGCGGCGAGGGGTGTGGTTCGCGGCCAACTCTATTAACTTCATTGGGTAAACATTTTACGCGTAAGAAAACAAGTACAAAGAACACGGCGGCGAGGGTGTGGTTCGCGGCCAACTCTATTAACTTCATTTGGGTAAATATTTTACGCGTAAGAAAGCAAGTACAAAAGCACGGCGGCGAGGGAGTGTGGTTCATGCGGCCAACTCTATTAAACTCATTTGGTAAACATTTTACGCGTAAGAAAGCAAGTACAAAAGAACACGGCGTGAGGGTGTGGTTCGCGACCAACTCTATTAACTCATTTGGGTAAACATTTTACGGCGTAAGAAAGCAAGTACAAAGAACACCTGCAGCGATGGAATGTGGTTCGCGGCCAACTCTATTAAACTCATTTGGGTAAACATTTCACGCGTAAGAAAGCAAGTACAAAGAACACGACGGTGAGGGGTGTGGTTCATGACCAACTCTATTACCTCATTTGGGTAAACATTTATACGCGTAAGAAAGCAAGTACAAAGAACACGGCGGTGAGGGAGTGTGGTTCGCGGCCAACTCTATAAACTCATTTGGGTAAGCGGTCAGCGCGAATGTGCCCAACTAAGATTCATTCGATGGCAAATAAAATTCGATCATGACACGCGAACCACCCCCGCGCCACCGGGGGCATTATTTGCGACCTCATACTTGTACCAATGACTTCGTAAGCAACACTAAACATCGACGAGGCCCAAGCAAGTATGTAAAAAACACGGGCACCGGAAACAATATGGGCTGCACGCACGCAAATATGGAAGTAACTCGGCACCTTTTATTAAATCGAAATACAATCTGAAGCATATATAAGCGCAATATACTCTAAACCCCTCACGCCTCATTGGGCGGCACATAAATGGGGTAACTAGATCTATTACACTTATCCACGGGTCGCTGGCTCGCCTGGGTTGGGAAACTGACTTCACCATGATCGGAGTCTCCCAAGCCAACCCGAGTTAATTTGGTGGCTTATTAGTCCATCTTGCTCAAAAATGTCGTTGACGCCTTTTTCTGGCGGTAGGAGACCCCGATCCCCTTGACCATTCTGGGAGGGTCGGGGCTAAGGCTGCTGAGCCTAAATCCCTACTCCGTATGTTTGGTCTCCTGAACGTTGATTGGCCAGATCTTTGGTCCTCTGAATGTTGATTCTCAGTTTGACAGACATCTTGGAGGCTAGCCCTCCAGCTGCACCACCATCACACGTTTTCTATCTCTATCTCGATCGCACGATAATGGCATGATAAAAGCAACAGTCTCACGATGGAAGAATCTTTTCGTGCTCGCATCCTATTTATAAAGGACTACGTTGGAAAGAGGTGTAATGCAATAATTACGGTCATAACAGGAGTGCGGGTGGCGGCGCGGACGTTACGCCTCCCAAGGCATTGAAGATGCCAACCTTCCGGATTCCACCGGTGTTTGTGTCATCAATGCTAGGGGAATGATTCTCATATTTAAAGCGTCTTCCCCCCATGCGCACTACGAGAATCGAAGCGTCGGATAAACCAAAGGTCAATCCCAATTTCGTTTTCAATTAATCCGGGCAAAAAAAAAAACATAAGGATTACAAAGTATAATTGCCCGCCGCCTCTTCAAGGGTTGGCACACTGCGGGCCTCCCTCAGTTGGAGGAGGTATCTGATCACCTGCGGTACTAGGTTCGCGTCGGGAGCTTGAGCTATCACGAGGGCCTGCTGAAGGAAAGAAAGGTCCCATTCGGTGGACCTCCATGATGCTCTCCACCAACTGCGCCGCCTCCGGTTTGTCATCAAGCGTTGGGCAAGGTCACGATACTCGGGCGTTTCCACAAATGCATCTGATAAGCCTCCACCGCCTTGGTCCCAATGACCGCACATTCGGCTGGACCCACTCCAATTCTAGCCTCGTGTCGCCAACAACTTGCCCTCCTCTGCGACGATGGTCTCCGGCCTACGGTCGCGTTGGCGAGACTTCTCGGCAGCAAGTGCCCGATCCTCGGCCGACTTTTGGGCCCCTTCTGCCACACATGCCTCTTGGCACTCTTCGAAGCTCCTCGGCTCGTTTAGAAGCGGCCCGGTAACCCTCTTTTTGTTCTGGGCGGCCTTGAGACACTCTTTCGAGGCCTTCAATTCAATCTCATATTTCCCTTAATATCCGCCTCCTTGCACACAGAGGCGTCAAGTTTGAACAAAGTACCCCTTTTTCGGACTCATTTGTGCCTTCTCGAGTGAGCGACTTTCGGCTCCTCAGACGACTTAGCGAGACTTAGCCCCCCCTCCTCATGGCAGCGGGCCGTCATAACTTTCCACATCTTGAACAACTCCTTGCTCGGCACTGAGGCCCGTGATCGAGGTTCATTTCCGCCATCTTCACCCGCTCCCGTCACGGTGGCCCCTCGGCGATCTTCTCCCATTTCGGGTCCGAGACTTGTGCACGCTTGCCGCCATCATCATGGATGAGTGGGAGCATCTCTAGGATGGCGGTTTCAGGTTCCTCCCGACGTTGGGTTATCCGGACGGGGCTCCCTTGGTCGGGACGAGGCGAGGTTTCTTTACACCTCGATTCACCACGACTTACGGGCATCCTCCATAAACCCCCCGCCGAGACACGGGGCCTTCCTATTTCGCACCAGCGTCGCCCGCGTCCTCGGCAATGCCCTTCTTCTTGTCCTTGGCCGGGATGGGGCCGGTAGACGGTTCAGTCGCCAACGGAGGGGAGAGAAGGAGGAGGAACGACTTGACTAGGGGTGGGCTCTGATTGCGCAACAGTCGGGATACATTGCGATGACTCGGGCACCTCCCGGACGGGCCCCTGACGAGCGAAGACCCTCTCCGCTAGCGGGGTGAGCAAGGTGGAGCGTGGGCGCGCTTTTGAACCCGAAAGGCATTAAGCACATACGTTAATAAGCGATGCGCCCAGATAATTCCACGCCATAGCACCATAACACCGAAGCAAGTGAGACTTACACATTAGTCCGCATGGTGACCAAAAGTTTATCGTCTTTTAAAAGATTCCGAGGCCCCAAAAATCGCAGGCCGAGAGGTGAACCTTATCCCCAGCCGACCTCGGCTCTCCTTGGCTTCTCTTCGGGATTGGTGGCTTCCCACAATCTGCAAAAGGGAATAAATACATCAAGTCGAGAATCGTAATCAAGATTTCATACGATTGTGGTGAGTTATATCGAGATTCGAAATGTCGAGGATAGACACGTCTTGGAAGGGGTCCTCGGGCGTAAATTCCCAATCCCCGCCAACGAAGATGAACCTCTCTTTCCAGTTGTGCACCTTGTTGGGACTATCGGTGGCCGTCCCCCATTTCGACCGGTGGAAAGATATATTATACCGGCCAGACAGACCGCAAGAGAATCAGATATGGACTCAAACTCCACAGGAGACAAGTCTCCTCCGACGCAGCAGCGTTCCACAAAATGTAGGAGGCTACCATCATCCCCGACCATTCGGCGTTATTTAACAAGGGGCGTGTTCTAGTCCTCAACACTTGGTGGAAAAAGGATGCATGGGTAGGCGAAGGCCTCTTTGTATCGTGGGCTCGTGAGACCGCCACATACCCGCCGGGAGGATGGTCGGCACGCTCTTCCGAGCTCGGAGCTCGACAGGCGTCGCGGTCGAAGAAATATCGTAGGACAACCGTATATCCTCCAACTTTGCCTCCGTGATCCTCGACTGAGCCATGGACGCTTCGGTTGCCGACCGTTTCAGCTCCTCGTCCAGAGCCCTAGCAGCCGGAGCATCCCTCTTGTCCAGAGATCTCCTCATCTCAGGCGCCCCCGCGTCCGGCCTCCCCTTCACTACCGTCTCTTCCGCCGACATGGGGGGCCTGACCTCCCTCCCACTCGTCGACGGAGCCGACAGGTTCACAACTGGAGGCTCTGGATTCACCCCTCCCATGACTCCAGAAGAGTAGGATGATGTAGAGGCCGACGAAGAAACGCTCCCAATAATACTGGGGTTTGTGGGAGCGTCGGACGGGTTTTGAGAGTCGTCGTTTCCAGATGACATTTGGCCGTCTCCAGGTAAGGGTATCGTACTATGACTATGAAAATAAACAATGCAAGTAAATTTCAACCGCTTTCTGAGCGCTTACCTCGAATGCACGACTCAAATGGCACACCAGCTACAAGCGTCTCACTTATCGGTAGAATAACTACAGTAAGCACGAAGGTAAGAGAAGGTGCAACGTTTGGGTGGATGCCAGGTTTTATAAAGGCGCACTCACTTATTAACCGTCCGGATCCCAAGCGTTCCATCTGGGCATACGGATGGCCGACGCGTGTCTTGAATGGTATAGCAGGCGGGAAAGCGAAACCTACTCACTTAGTAAATCAAGGACGCACGCGCTCCACGCGCGCCCCCATTCTCCTTCTCACGCGACCGCATTTAATGCGTACACCCCCTCTCTCATGATTGCCTGACCAGAGAAGGACAGTCTTGATAGACAGAATCACGCCATCAGGAGACACGTCAGCATTGGCCTGGCCCCTTGAAGCCCTCACCCGGCATGAATGTTCGGCTTCGGACTTGGGAGACTATACTGGGTAGGTTGAATTACTTCCTGCCGAACCACTTGGAGAGTATATTTCCTGCGAGGCACATCAACTTGTGAATATCCTCAAAAGTCCCACGCCCATTATAAATAATAGGCTTGGACTTGGAGGACTATTGTTACCACACGATTACGACATGGTCGCCACGTCAAGACAGGCCCCATCAAGCCCAAGTGAGGCCCGGTTCATAATCTGTCAAGAACCCTATCACGGGCCTGCTAGGGGCCTGGAAAGGCCCGCCACACGCTTGGGCCTTGGCGACAATGAAATCCATGAGTCATGTGGAGGGCCTCGGCACCCGCATGCGAACCATAGGGCCTTGTCGGGCCACGCATCATCCGTAACCGGTGAGCGACTCGATATGCCGGGACAACCAGAGAAGTAATTAAAGAAAGATTGCGTTGGATTGGGCGCATGAATCTCCACAAGGAAACACAATCATGATCTCCTAAAATCATGCAACGTGATAAACTCAAGGAAGGAAGACAATCTCGGGTATCTTTATCACATAAGGAAGGAGGATCCGATTGAAGACCGAATTGATTTGTCTTCCAAATCAATTAGAATTCTGCGCTATAAATACAATGTTTTAGGTTGTTCCAAGGTACGGACTTTTTATGCTTAAGAATCCCACCCTAAACTACGCTCAAATCTCTGCGCTTGTCTCTTCCATACTCCTTTTTGTTCCCGCCCGTGTATCTCCCATATCTGGTGATTGACTTGATCGTCGAGTGCCAGCGATTGCCTAGGACCCTTTTTCTCCGGAGATCTTGGTGCCTAACGATCGTCCTAGTGTGTGTGTAACATACATACAATGGTGGCGGAGGAGTGACTGGAGATCTGTTGGCACGTTGATCAGTGCGAGTTCGGGACGTCAACACATAGTATATGTATAAAGCACTGTGACGGTTGAAAGTCATGGAAACAACGTGGCATATATAGAATATAGCCTCTAAGAATTGCCAAATCTTAAGAATAACATTTGACCAAATAATACCTAAAATACCCTTAGATATAAAAATTCTAATAATTGTTATATTGTTCCTCTAAAATTACGATTTTAAGGTTCCGCACCCAAAACTGGTATCAGAGTCTCGTTAAAAATATAATTATGACAGATAATTATAACAAAATATCAAAAATCTATATAATTGAACAAATTAATTGGATAAAAAACTTTTTGATACATAAATTTAGATTAATTAAGGAAAAAAATATTAGAAAAGAGGATCAAAAAATTATAAAAGAAATTCTACAAATTGAAATATTAAATAACACAAATAAACAAAAATTACAAAAATCTTAGAAATAAATTTTCTGAAGAATATATATCGTTAAACGATCAAATAAAATTGATAAAAACTCAGCAAGAGTTAGAAGAATTAAAAAGAAGAATAGAGATATTAAGAAAACCTTTAACTTTAGAAGAAAGAATAATAAATATAGAAAATGAATTAAAAGATAATAAAGAACTAATTATTGAAATTGGAAAAAGATTAGAATTTCAATTTGAAGAAAAAGACAAACTATTAATAAAAGAAAATGTTGTTATGACATTTTCTAACAGAACAAGAAACCATAATAGAAGAATTTCTTGAACAAAATAATAAATACTACCAACCACTTGTACCTTATAATTTAAATCCAAATATGAATACACAATTAAAAGATATTTCAGAAAATCTTTTAAAAATTAATGAAAACATTAAAATATCAACAGCTATAACAGGAAAACATATAAAATTCTATACTAAAGAAGAACCACAAACTCTAGAATCCGTATATAATTTAATGAATGAAACCAAACAAGATCTTGAAGAAAAATTCTTTGAAACTTCAGGAGAAGATGCTGAAAGATATAGGAAAATGTTAGAAGATCTAGAAATACAAATAGCTAATATAAGTTTAGGAAATACTAAGATGAATACTAGTACCACGAGAGTTAGTAGCTCTACTACTCCTCCTACAGTAAGCCAACCTCCTTTTACACCTACTACACTACCAAAAATTGAAAGAATATACCCTACAGTATGCTTAGGTCCTGTACCACCTATTGTACCAAGATATGAAGAACCAGGACAAACTAGTGGTGTAAATAAAGGGAATAGTAATGAAGAATATAATAGTTATAGATATCCAACAGATGAAGGAAAATTATATACCTGGTATAAATTCAATCCAGAATTAGAAAACCCAAATAGAAGGGTAAATCCTAGCAAATTAAAAGGAAGCTTCAAAATAACTACCAAAAAGAAAGTCCTATGGAAAATCTAACAGAACCAATACCAACAACAGGATTATGGTTAGATCTAGATTCAGGAGATAAAGATAAAAAGATATCTGCTTGGGTTAAAGCCTCTAGCCTTGTTATACAATTTAGCAAAGGATGGGATACATATACAGCTTTCAGTTTTCTTGAACACACCTTTAGAGGAAATGTTGAAGAGTTATGGAAGAAGACTTCTTACCAAATAAAAAGTAATGTAAAATATGGAGAAGAATTGATAGCTGATTCAAGAGAACATTTAAATAACCAAACAATTATGGATATATTAAAAATGTTAGAAAAATATTTGAGAACACAATTCCTAGGAGAAATTGCAGAAGAGACTAGTATAGAAAAAGAAATAAGAGAAAAATTAGAAGCACAAATAGAATTAGAGAATCTAAAAATTTGTGATATGTGCGAACTAAAAGGATACTTAAGAGATTTTGAAAAAATCTACATAAAAGCCTTAAATAAAGATATGAGTTATAATGAAAAGTTAAATTATCTCAAAATAATGTTCTTAAAACTTCCTTACCCTTGGAGCATAAAAATACACCAAGAATATGAAAAAATTAGGTCTGTCATGACTCAACCAGAGATAAATGATACTTTTGGTAATAGAGAACAATTTATTATCAATACAAATAATAAAAGGTGTAGAGAAAATAGCTGATAACAAAGCTATAAAGAAGATGACAAAGAAAAAACCTTTTTTATTGCAATCAAGATATCTTTCATACTCATCAATGGGAATGTTATCCAAAAGAATATAAGAAGAAAAAGAAATTCAAAAAATTTCTTAAACCCTATAAAAAGAAAGATTTTAGGAAGAAGAGAGATAATTGGAAACCTAATAGAAAACCTTTTAAAAAGAGAACGAAACCAAAATGTTGGATACCTAAAAAAGAATATATTAAAAAATGCAAATGCTTTATATGTCAAAAACCAGGACATATAGCACCAAACTGTCCAGATAAACATAAAAATAAAACCAACTCAAAATTCTTAGAAGTATATGAAGAAGCCATATATGATTCAGAATATGAACCTTATGAGATAAGTGAAACCGAATCAGAAATGTGAAGTAGAAAGTGAAGAAGAAAATGAATTCATAAATTATAACTTTATGAATGAAGTAAGAGCTGAAGAAAGTATGAAAATACAAGAGATTAACATAGATAATATAGAAGGAATAAGCCAAACTGTTACCTTCGAGGAAGAAAAATATGATGAAATTATGAAAAAAGTTTTATCCTTAAATCAAAAGGATGTCTTCAAAAATAAAACATTTTGGAAAATATTGCCAAAACTAAACAAAACTATTTATGTTATAAAACATAATGAAGTTTCTATTTATATAGAAAATGTAAAAGGATCTACAACAATTTCCATACTAAATAGGAAATGGATAAATGAAGAACTAGCTAAAATAAAGCCACGATATTAGAGACAAAATCAAAATGTAGAAATTGGAGGAATCCAAATCCTTATGAAAGGATTCTTCAGACAAAGTATGGATATACCAGTCAACATATTTTGCATGGATAATAGAATATTGCATGATCCTATTGACGCCCTTTTAAGAGCTGTTTCATGTAATTTGGTATACCAGAAACTAATATTTACCTTAAAACCAGGATTTGCAGTATCTTTATTAGATGAAAATATAGACATATCTTTAAATCTATATCATAAAATAGATAGATTAGATATGCCAAAAAATCTAAAATAGTAAGCCTTACCATAAGATCTATATTTGCTTTTACTACAAGCCGCCATCAAGAAATAAGAAGAAGCTTTGAAGAAATAAAAATTGAAGAAGGATTTGAAGAATTAGTACAAGCTATTCCACCTAGGAAATTCAGATCACACGAAATCGAGATACCTGAAGAATTTGTTTTAGATTTCAAAAGAAGAATTAAAACAATTAGAGAAACTGGACAAACTAGTAACCTGCAAGGAAATGTTTCTATAGATCCAATAGGAAATATGATAGCAAAATTCCCTCCTAGAAGAAGTCTCAGTCTTCCTAGAAGAAATTATATAGGAGAATCATCTATTCCAAAAAACTATTGGAAAAGGAATATACCAGTGTTAGCCAAGTTAGATAAACATGGAATAGAAGAACAATTCTATATCCTAACTGAATGGATAAAACTTATAGGAGAAATACAAGAGATAATTGCCCTAATCAATACAGGGGCAGGATCAAGTCATGTTCAAGGAAACATAGTTAGCATGCTACCTGAATAAGACCTACCTCAAGGATATAAATATAAAGAATATCATGGAATAGAATATGAAATCAGAAAATTCATAGAAATGAATCTTATACTTACTAATATATGAGGAGAACAATTTCCTATAACCATAGTTATACATAAAGATCCCAATAGGATAGAAACAAATGCACCGATTTTATTAGGAATGGACTTTGTAGATATGTTCAAACCATATAGTATTCAAGAGAATAGATTACAAATGACAATCAATCTTGAAGAACAAAATATCCCAAGGATTACTAGTGAAAAAAAAAAGATTTACTAACTATATGATGATTAGTTATAAATCTATCACCAAAAATATAACAAATCCGTTAAGCCCCATGTCGAAATAAAACTCAATCTACCAGAATATTGTAGAATTACATTTCATGCTTATCTAGATACATGATCAACATTATGTACAGCACAATATAACATTTTACCGACTTCTTCTTTGGAAAAAATGGACCTTAAAAGAAATACTATGCCCAAGCGACCAAATGGCCTATTTGAGCCATATTCTTTATATCTTGAAAATATACCATTTTATTAGGAAATAGAGAAGTCATAGTTAGAGAACTTTACTATGCTCCCAAAATAGAATGCGACATTCTTTTAGGACAAACTTTCCTCTTAGAAGATTATGCACCATTTACACAATATAAAAATCCCACAAGATTTTAATTTACAACACCACAGAATCACAAAATAATTGTACCAAAAATACAAAAACTACATCTATAGCTCTCGAAACCAATAAATCATCGAGAGATCCTCAACCCAAAGTGGTGGATGTTACACAGAAATGGAAAAAGAAAATTTCAAATCACTATCATATAACAATATAAACCTACAATTAAGTGAATCGAAAATGAAAAGTTAGAAATAATAAAAAACAAACTCAAAAATAACTTTTCAGAAAACCCATTAGAAAAATGGTCCATAAATAAAACAACAGCAAAAATAGAGTTAATAGAACCAAATGTCATAATTAGAGTTAAACCTATGACATATAGTCAAGAAGATATAAAAGAATTTGAAATACAAATAAAAGAATTACTAAAAGCTAAAATTATTAGACCAAGTAAAAGTCCCCATAGTAGCCCAGCCTTTATGGTGAGAAATCATGATGAAATAAATAAAAATAAAGTCAGAATGGTTATAAATTATAAGAAACTAAATGAAAAAACTAAATTTGTCGAATATTACCTACCAAATAAAGATATTCTCATAAAAACCATACAGAATAGTAAAATATATTCTAAATTTGATTGCAAAAGCGGATTTTGGCAAATATGTCTTGATGAAGAAAGTAAACCACTAACAGCATTTAGTACTCCTAATCCTTTAGGACAATTCGAATGGAATGTAATGCCATTTGGATTAAAAAATGCACCTCAAATATATCAAAGAAGAATGGACGAAGTTTTTAAACCAATTAAAAAATTCTGCGTAGTATATATTGATGATATACTTATACATTCTACTACTTATAAAGAGCATCTAGAACACCTAGAAAAATTTGCATATATTATCAACAAACATGGAATAATACTCTCAGAAAAGAAAGCTGAAATAGCTAAAACAAAAATCGAGTTTTTAGGACTCATCATCAAAGAAGAAGAAATTCAATTACAATCTCATATTGGAGAAAAATTACTGGAATTTCCTGACGAAATAATAAACAAAAAATAGCTACAAAGCTTTTTAGGATTATTAAATTATTCTGAACAATTTATTGAAGGATGTGCTTTACTTAAAAAACCGTTTCTAAATAAACTTAAAAAAGATCAAGTTTGGAACTGGGCCAATGAGGATACCAAGAAAGTCCAACACATTAAAAAATATTGTTCTAATCTCCCTAAACTATCTATAGCAGAAGATGATGATTATTTTATTCTAGAAACAGATGCCTCAGATTATTGTTGGGGAGCAGTATTAAAAGCAGTATCAAAACATGGTGAAAATTATTCATGTCATAAAGATAGTTCAAAAACCTGTCCTGAGAAATTAGTTGCATATACTTCAAGAACCTTCAAAGATGTTGAAACGAAATATGACTCCAATAGAAAAGAATTACTTAATGTCAAAAAGGAGTTGCTAAATATGAATATTATTTGATTTAAGTATTTTCTTAAAAATAATTTAGAACCAAATATTGCTAACAAGCCATTAATTAGAATACAATCTTGGATGGCCAACTTCAAATTTGATATTCAATATATTTGTGGTAAATATAATTTTCTTCCTGATTTCCTTTCCAGGAATGGAGCAGATCAAGCAAGAATTGCAATCAATGAAGCTCAAGATAAAGGAAATGGAAGAGAAAATATACAAAATGGAGAATGAAAACCTCCAAAAAGAAGATATTCCACGAAATATTCAAGAGATTAGACAAGATATCAAAAAAAATAAAGAGGCTTCATCCTCTCATTCCTCACCATCCATTATACAAGATATATTTGAAATTAACAAATCAAATATCATACAGCTTTGCAACAGTCTCCTATCCTTTGGGATAAAAGATGAAGCAGGATATAAATACAAAATATGTCTTTTCAATCTAGTGGCCTGCTGTTTTATTGAAATTGGTAATAAGCCATGGATGAAAACTTTAAACTATGGAAAATACAACAAGGTGAATTTCTATCCCGGAGCACCCCCAAACTGGATTCGCCATATGTATGATATTGGAAATATACTCTGTATATATCCTAGCCAAAATCTTAAAGAAATTTCCATGTTGCCAGCAAGAATCAAAATAGCAATCGAAGAGTTTGTTCGAATTACTAAGCCCACCAATATCTATATCAGATTCTTCTCCGCGGTTCCGAATGGGATATTTATGATCATTATTTCATTCGATTAAAAATGTTATTAAAATTGGATTAACAAGAAAATTGTTCGATCGAAATAGTCGTAACACTCATGAAGTCACTCCTCGTGAAATTTTGAAGATTGAACATTTCGGAAGGGCTAAAGGATTCAAAGATCGGTTTGATTTCTTAGTAGACACCATGAGCAAGAATAAAAATATCGGATATATCTATGTGAAGATCACATAATCTTCAAAGAACAAGCTACTGAAAAGACTCGTGATCGAGTTGGACCCTACTTGACCATTTGGTACGACAAGATAATGAATAATGAAAATGATGGATCACCAAACTTCCTTCGAGAAATGTGTAAGATAATGGTGAGTCACGCTGAACATAGTTGTCCAAATTGTATTATTGAAGATATGGACCACGTCTCCCTCAATGAAGACGACATGCCACCAGATTACTTTGAAGGAAAAATGATTAGATAGGACCCTTCACTCACTACCAACAGTGATAATCTTATCACTTTGGAAAAGCTGAGGTCCCTACTTACCGACAAGATAAAAAAGAGATTCCTTCTTGATAAGGATCAATTATTAAAGATAATTTGTAACTTAAGTCTTTATATACCACTTACATATCGAGTTGTAAGGTATCAAAAGTTGGAAACAATCTTTGAGTATTCTCATATCTCTCCATACTATCATACCATAGTCTGTGGTCCTTTCTTCAAGCATCGATAAGGTAATCCCTATGGAGTTCTAAACTTCAACTTAGGGAGTACCAAGAGTGTTCTTATTATAGTCTTTGTACATCAAGTGTGTACCTCTAAAGCTTAAGATATAAGCTTGTAATATGCTCATATTGATTTCTATAAAAGTATTTGATCTTTTCTAAAGAAAACTTCCTTTGTTAGCCAGTCCCCGACGGTAGTAAAATAGCCTTGTGCTATTTCCATTAAATCTCTTTGTTTTCCCGTTTTGGCTTGTGTTGCCTTGTTTGGGAGTGTTTGGAGTGTTGATGGAAAAATCAGTAGGTTCTAAACTGAAGATTTGTTATGATAGCGGTGAAAACAGCTAGTCTGAATTTCTGTGACAGGATTGAATCCTTTTTGGAATCATATCCGTTAGCTTGAACTAACAATGCAAGAGGAAGAAGTAGAAAAGAAAATGAGCGGAAGTCATGTTGGACCCTGTTAAAATCCTATGAGCAATAGACAAAAGCAGATCTTGTTTTGAGAATACACACATGTATACACAAAGACTTGAAGGAGAACACTCAAGGGAAACCTAGCTTCTTATTTTGAAGAATTATTCCAGGTTTGACGTTCTTATTTTCATGAACACTGCACAAGCATCCACATCCACTGATTGTGATCTTAAACTGTATTTAGATGATAAAGATATTTCGTTTTTATTAACTTTGGTTAATAAATTAGAAAAAATTTATTTTACTGGTCAATCTAAGCTCAAAGATATTTACACTAGCATAGATTTTGCTTGTGAAAATAATATAAGAATTAATTCTATAGAAACATCCAAAAATATAAAAAGAATTGAAGATATTATTTCTGAATATAAAGATTTAGAAGAAGAGGTATCAGAAGGAATTGTTTTAGGATATATAACTCAAAAGAAACATCCTAACGCATTCAAAAAATTATCTGTATATATAGATTATTTAAACTCCAATGCTAGGGTATAATTTAAAAGGTTACGATAACCTTGAAAATCACGTGTGTAATTTATTAGAAGAAGAATTAGCGAAATTAAATAATATCCAAGATAAAGTATCTTTAAAATATTTAGAACAAACTAGAATAATAAATAGATTATTAGTCAGATACAAGAATATTTTAGATATTGAATTAGAATTATTAGGAAGATTAAGTAACGAGGAGATAATTAGACATAGAAGAAATTAAAAGGGCAATTTAAGAACTTTACTCTAAAAAGAGGCCTTTACAACTTATTTGTAAAACACTAGGCCATTTCTTTGTAAGGCTAGTTTGACAAGGCCATTTAGAAAATTCCCCTCGAAACAAGCGCATTTAATTTCGAGTGCACGCTTTTCTTTTATCGTAAATGGACGGGCCCAAGGTGTGGTGATACTGTCGCAAGGACTTCGTCAAGGGCGTCCATTATCACCCTATTTATTCCTTCTATGAGGGGTGATAAGTTTAAATTTTTACATTTATCTAGACTTTTATTCGAGTTCATTTGTTAGATAATTAGAGTAGATTTCTACTTATTTTGCTCATTTTGATCATTTAGTTGAAAAAAACCCTAGGCTTAAGGTGCAATGATGAAAAAAAGAGGAAAATGACAAGAAACAGAGTCCTTTAAAGCAATGAAGTGTAAAAGTGAAAACCCGAGTCCTAGAAGTTCAAAGATGATTAGAAGAAGAGAAGATGGAATTGGCTAAGTAAATCCTATTCAAGTACCTTGAATCCCGCTCAAACAAAGTTGATACGTTCTTGAATCTTTAAGATTGAGAATCAATACATATGTCGGCATGAGCCATATTTTCCTATAAATATTTTGAGTGATTATTCAATAAGTAATTGAGAGATCATAGAAATTATTAATTACCTTATTTGACGTAAATCCCTATTACATAAATCTTTATATTGATTGAAATAGGCATCTTGTTCTTTGTTTAAAAAATTTTTATATGTTGTCATTCAGTTTGGGTTCAAACAGTCACATGCAGATTACTTACTCTTTACAAAGGTCGGTGATGATTTATTTACTATTTGTTTTTTTTATATGGACGATATGATTGTCACAGGAATGATAAAGAAGCAATCTTTACTCCAAAAATGTTCCTAGCAACTCAATTTAAGTTAAAGGACCTTGACATATTAAAATACTTTCTTGGAGTAGAAATTGCTCGCTCAAGATCAATGATTTCAATAAATCAAAGGAAGTATACTCTTGACATTCTTCAAGAGGCGAGATTAATTGGAACAAAACCTGCAGCATTTCTCATGGAGCAGTCATTGAGACTTAATTTGACGAATGAAAAATTATTGAAAGATCCCACATATTATCGACGGTTGGTGTGGAAGCTCATTTATCTCACCAATTAGACTGGAAATCTCATATTCGGTCAACACACTCAGTCAATTCATGCAGGCACATAGACAACCCCATCTTGATACAGTTCACCGATTGCTCCAATACTTGAAAGGGGCACTAGGACGAGGATTATATTTCCCATAAAGTGGAAAATTGCAGCTAGCAGGATTTTGGGATGCAGATTGAGCTAGAGATATTACTACACGACGGTCAATTACGAGATATTGTATATTTTTGGGAAAGGCACTTGTATCATAGAAAAGTAAGAAGCAAACTATTGTGTCCAAATCTTCATTAGAAGCAGAGTATAGGACAATGGCTTTTATTAATTGTAAGTTTACATGGTTGAAACAATTGCTGACAGACTTATGTGTAGATCACCCACAAGCAGCAACCTTATATTGCGATAATTAAGTAGCAATTCATATTGCTGCTAATCCAGTATATCATGAAAGAACAAAACACATTGAAATAGATTGTCATATTG
The DNA here is from genome assembly GCA_023638005.1 of Forsythia suspensa. Taxonomy (NCBI): domain Eukaryota; kingdom Viridiplantae; phylum Streptophyta; class Magnoliopsida; order Lamiales; family Oleaceae; genus Forsythia; species Forsythia suspensa. The sequence goes on from JALRMA010000407.1 coordinate 53,938, forward strand.
TTCGTGAACGAATTGTTAATAAAGAGATCAAGATTGCCTATGTTCCAAACAACAATCAGATTGCAGATTTATTTACTAAAGCATTGGGCAAGGCGGTATTTCATAATTTCACCGCATAAGATGGACACTTTTGACATACATGCTCCAACTTGAGGGGAGTATTAACAAATATTTAATTACGTTATTCTTTGCCTTGTTGGTAAGATTGTATTTATAGTAGGATACCATGCATGTAATATTTTAGTTTAGGTATAATTCTTTTCCTATTAGTATATATATATATCTTGTAATCTTATTCATAATTCAATTGAATCAATACAAATAATTATTTCTCCACATATATTTTCTCTCATATTTTACATATCACAACTCTTAAATACCCTCAATGCATTAACCATTTACTGATTTACTTCACTAAACCGTAAACCAAAACATCCCAAATAAGACCATCCAACAAACTCCAAACTAGCCATCCAAAACAAGAAAACAGGGAAAAGAATATGTTGAAGTAACAATTGAAAGCAACGCCTTAATTGAAAATCAACAAATTTATTCGACTTAGCATTAGGATTTATCTGGAAGCATGAAATGGAAGACCAATCCTCAAAAGCGATTTAAGTTCCATGGCCGTGCAATATTATTCCTATGGATGAACAATTAAACATTGGAGATCACACTCTTACGCTAAACAAGTACAACACGCTAAAGATCCAACCATACAATTGATAGTGAAGACAAAATCAAAACTATATTCACGATATGACATTCTAGAAGCACAGTTCCCGATAACCACTGAGTATGCAACACTCACTAAGTTCTACTATGACAAAAAAAAACTAAATGAAGAACAACAGAGTATAGAGAGGCAACTACACGAAGAAGTATTTGATGGAGCTGAATTGTGGGAAGACAATTTTGGATATGTAGGGCTTCAAAATCTAGACAGTATAATTGAATAATATTGATCTCCTACCCACTTATAATGTTCATACCGAGGTGGCATCACATGATTGATAAAAATTATGATTTTTGGGCTTCTGGGATCTACACCTACAATGGCTTGATGATGCTTGTTAAGAACTAAAAGAAAATCAATTTTGTACTGCAATTATATGAAATTTTCCAATTTCATTACATTTTAACTCTAGTGTGTTTATTTTTTCTAGAACTTGACTGTAATCGCAGAATTGTCTCAAGCAAAAGTCGATAGGAGCTGCAAGGATGTGGAGAAAATAGTGGTTAGTGCTATATGTGATTATAGTTCGAATTATAACTACAGTTTTGTATATTCTAATGGTCTCTATTTTCGTACCTATTTAAACTTTTAGAATTCTGGATATATCTCTGGATGTAGTTCGAATTATAACTACAATTTTTTATTTTTTATTTTTTAGACACCACAATTCAGGCTTAGTTGTACTTACAATTTTCATTTTCTCAGGTACCAAAACATGGATGATGATTATTAATTCATACCTATTATGACTCCCAACACAATCAATTGAACATCAAAAGTAGTAATTCTTGAAAAAACATTTGTCGGGATTGTGGTATTGCCCTTTGATCCAACTAGGAAGACAATTTCATTTGCACATTTCTCATTAGATATTCTGCTCTTTTGTGGTAGGACAACTATAGTGAAAATTCCGGGCACAATCTGTATATGCACATGAATGATAGTGAGCTAATTATCTCTTTTTTTCAATCCATCTTCTCCTGATTTTTGTTGCAACTCATTGTTTAATCAGTGTGTACGTATTGAAGTGATTCCTTATATTTCAATCCATTCTCTATTATTTCAATCTAACATGGTATACACAAATTTTATTTATCCATACTTCATTCATTCGATCTAATGACAACTACAAATTCACCGACATCCACAAAGCGTAATGCACGTGCTAAGACTAGTATATATATATATATATATATATATATATATATATATATATATATATATATATATACACCAACTTATTTACCGCTCTATAAATGAGCTCGAGATCTGTTATCCTAAATATGTGTGTTTTTAGTTGTCCACCAATAGAAAATGTGCACATTATCAAATAAATACAAATTAATTTTAACATCAAGTGTGAACACACTAAATAATTGTATTTATTTGATAATGTACAAATTTTTTATTAGTGGAACAATCAACACACACATTTTGGAACAAATGACTCGTCGTGTCATGAAATCAATCTTCTTAGAGTCATGAAAAACTAATACAATAAACCAAAGAAGCACTAGTGAAGAGGAATCACTACAAGAAATATCACATATCTCTTAACAAATGATCAAAATACCCTAACACAATAATAATAACATAATCAAAATAAAACAGACGGTGAAAAGCGATTGTACTGCGTTTGCCGACTATCCGCAATTCTAGCATCACAGAGTTATGGAAAGAAATGCATGCAACTCCACATCTGTTTCAAATTTAGCCATGTCTTCGTTTTACAAGTTAATCCAAGCCTCAATTCCATTGCTCGATTGTGTGTCGAATAAAGCAACTTTATTCTTCATTCGTAGCTAGTCGATGCCACCCATATTGGCCTACCCCATCCAAAATCAACTTCATATATGGGAAACACAGACAAACTGGTGAACACAAATCTAACCATTCTTGCTCATCTTTGATGTCCATTTCGCGGTGTAATTTCGATGAAGTTTGGTCACATAATCACCATTAACGTTACTTATGGCTTCTCTTATTTTGTCCACAACACCACCGATGATAAATATGATTATACTTTGGTAAATGATCGCCGCTCTCCCGTGGACGCCTGTCTTAAGTAATCTGCCCGCCTCGTTGGTCCTCATATGCCCGCCTGATAGAATAGAACAATAGTCACCCACATCCATTGGGAATATGAACACACCAGCAGTTGAAGAAGACGAAACGCCCCACATTAAATCCTAATTATGAAGAAGATGAAAAGACACCCGCCATTAATGACCATTGAAGATACAGCTACGGGTCATTCCTATAAATAGGAGATCATCCCTCCACGTACGGATAGAACATAGATACTCAATATTGTTATCCTGCATATTTGAGTTTATACTATACTAATTATCACGCCGGAGTGGAAACGGGGGACAAAGCCCCACCACCTTTTGCAGGTCTCCACCACTACTGTCGTAGCACTTGGAGGAGAAGAAGACATATAATTATCAATTGGCGCCGTCTGTGGGAACCTCTACAAGAAATCATGGCTCGAACCAGAAGAACTAAGAATGCAACGGCCTCGGCGAGCCTCGCCGAGAGATGCAACACGAGTCTAATGCCACCACTAATCATCCACAAGAAGAGTTTGCTTTGCCGCACGCTCAACTTACTGGCGTTGTAAGCTCAAGTGGCGGCCTTAACGGCTTTGCTCCAGGGTCGTAACACTACGGTTTCTCAGTCACCGCAAGGTCCTGGCCCTTCGCAGGCAGGACCTTCACCGCTGGACGTTCCATCCTAGGGTCCCAACCCTTCGCCTTTAGGACCCTCGCCACCGGAGGCTCCTCCCCAGAATCATAATTTTCCAGCGACGGAAGCACCGCCGCGAGCCCCCGATTGGCTCATAATTTTCCAGCGATGGAAACACCGCCGACAACAGCTCCACCGTTGGTTCCGAGTTCATTAGCTCCATTTTCTGCACCTCACCTTAATTCACTGGCATCTGGTCCAAATCCACTTTGGGGACAACCGTCGTGGGTTCCAACGCCTACTCTAGTTGAGACACCTGTGTTAACTCTAGAACAGCAACTGGAGGACATGATGAGTCACAAAATAGCTGAGGCTATGTTGAAAAAAGGCAGTAGACAACAATCTATGGTGTTGGAAGAAGACCTTTTTTCTCTAGAAGTGATGGCAGTTCCATTGCCACGGGATTTCGAATAGTCGAAGATGGAGAACACGACGGATCACCGACCGCATCGATCACCTTAGAGCTTTTGTCGATCCGATGAGGTTGAGGGCTACCCCGACGCAATCATGTGCAGGCCTTCCCGCCCACACTCGGGGCGTGAAGCCGTGGATTTGGTAGCTACTCTCTCTCCCCAAAGTCAATTCAGACGTTTGATAATTTTTCTAAGAAGTTTGCTACATACTTTACCAAGAGTAAACGTTCTAAGAAAACCGCTATTGGCCTGATGCAATTGACCCAAGACAAAGATGAGTTGTTGAAAGATTTTATAGCCCGGTTCAATAGGGCCACTTTGGGAATTAAGGATCTACATATGTCTGCTGTAGTTACCGCTATGATGAATGGAACCCGCAGTCATGCTTTTAAAATGTCACTCTCTAAAAACCCACCAGAGACGATGCATGAGTTGTTAAGAAGAGGTGATAAATATGTAGATGCGCGAAGAGGCCTTTTTCATTACTAAGGGCATGAAAGATCGAAAAGAGCCGAGTCTAACAAAAGGAAGGCCCGAGATGAACCAAGGCCCCGTGAAGATAAAGGCAAGCAAAAATGATTCATCCAGCCCCTAATAGGCCTAAGATCGGAAATGAGGCGTATAGTACACGCTTTGCACACCTCCGTGGTTAATGTCTTGATGGAAATCTGAAATATGAAAGAGCTCGTATAGCCCAAAAAAGATGTGGGCACCACCACATAGGAGAGATGAGACTAAATATTGTAAATTCCATCGAGATCATGGACATGATACGGAGGATTGCCAAGAAATGAAGGAAGAAATTGAAAGACTTATAAAAGAGGACACTGTCAAATTTGTAAAAGCAGATAAAGAGAAAGGAAAAGAGGTGAATACCGACAACAACTACCTCCCTCATGTTTGGAGTTATAAATGTCATCGTGGGTGGCATTCTTTGCGAGGAGGTGACTCAAATTCAAAAGCGTAAGAACTATGTTCGAATCAATAGATCTACTTCAAGAGATAAGAATGAAAGGTTCAACTGTAATATCACCTTTGGTGATGAGGATTTGGATGGTGTTACTGTCACATGATGATGCTCTAGTGATAGTCGCCGATATTGCAGATTTTGACGTGAAAAGAGTGTTGGTGGACAATGGTAGTGCAGGTGATGTTATGTCCCGGGAAGTTTTTCCTAGGATTGAAGATATCACCTAGTATGGTCGACTGCCACCACTCCCTCCATGGTTTTGGAGGAGCTACGATTATACCGTAGGGAACAATTGAATTACCGGTGACTTTGGGTACTTACCCAACTAGTGTGGTGATAATGACTAACTTTTGTTGGTAAAAGCTCCTATGGCCTACAATACAATTTATGGTCGCCCACTTTTGAATGCGGCTAGGGCCGTGGTTTCCACATACTACCAGGTGATGAAATTTCCCACTAGTCGGGGAGTAGGATGTGTAAGAGGTGATCAGCAGGCATCAAAGAGGTGTTATATAGACAGCATACATATCAAAAATACGGTGATGATGCTTGATATTGAGCAGCCTAAGGGGCAAATAGAACCGTTGGAACTCACTGAGGAGGTGGTGATAGCTGAAGGTCAGGTTTTGAAAATCGGAGGCGGGATAGATCCTGAGGAAAAGCACAAACTAGTGGCATGTTTATCTGAAAACATAGATGTATTTGCTTGGGGACCCCATGACATCGATGGAATCAGCCCCATGATTGCCCAGCACAGACTTGCAATTCCTCCTGGAATAAAATCGGTAAAACAAAAGAAAAGACAATTTGCTCGAGCGACAACCGGCTATTTCTACGGAGATAAAAAATTGTTAGAAGTCTGGTTTTATTCGAGAAGTACACTACGAGTGGTTGGCAAATGTGGTTTTAGTAAAGAAATCAAACGGAGAATGGCGGATGTGTGTAGATTACACCGATTTGAATAAAGCTTGTCCCAAGGATTTTATCCTCTTCCAAGGATAGACCATTTGGTGGACGCAACTTCGAGCATGAAAGGCTAAGCTTCACGGATGCTTTTACGGTTACCATCGGATCTCTATGGTGAAGGTGATCGGGAGAAAACTTCTTTCATAACTAATAGTGGAACTTTTTACTACACCGCTATGCCTTTTGGGCTAAAAAATGCAGGGGCTACTTATCAAAGGATGGTAAATCGGGGATTTCATGGGCTCATTGGTCGTAATGTTCAAGCCTATGTGGATGACATGTTGGTCAAAAGCCGGTTAGCGAAAGATCACATAACGGATCTCGAGGAAGTCTTCGGTGTTGCTCAAAAACTTAAACTGAAGTTAAATCCTAAGAAATGCGTGTTTGGCACATCGGGTGGAAAATTCTTAGGATTTATGATTACACACCGAGGTATTGAAGCAAATCCTAACAAAATACAAGCTATCTTAGACATGAAAAGCCCGACTACCAAGAAAGAAGTTCAACAGTTGACTGGAAGGGTGGCAGCTCTCAATCATTTTATGTATGTCACTGGCGATAAATGTCATCATTTCTTCAAGGCAGTAGGAGGGTCTAAAAATTTTGAATAGACAAAAGAATGCGAGGAGTCTTTTGAACAGTTAAAGAAATCACTACAACAACCACCAGTGTTGGCACGTCCCAACCCCGGGGACAGGCTAAGTCTCTACTTAGCAGTATCTCTTCACGCGGTCAGTGCGGTATTGGTGAAAGACCTTTTGAAGGGGCAGAAACCTGTTTATTATGTAAGCCAAGTATTGAGAGGGGCAGAAACACGCTACAACTTAGTTGAGCAATTGGTTCTAACTTTGATTGTGGCAGCCAGAAAGTTAAGACCATATTTCCAGGCTCATCAGATACAGGTGATGACTGATCAACCAATTAAACAGATACTGCATAGGCCGGAGACATCTGGGCGTCTCTTGAAATGGGCTATTGAACTAAGTGAGTTTGATATTGATTTTAAACCACGCACAGCTATAAAAGCACGTGCCTTGGCGATTTTTATCAGAACTCACTCTTCTTGAAGAACCACCTATAAGCGACAAAGCAACACGGGTAATATATGTAGATGGATCTTTAGAGAGAGAGGGTTCAAGAGCGGGGTCATAATTCTCTCACCGATCTTTGAAGAACTTGAATACTCACTTCGCTTTGAATTTCCACCACAAACAATGATGTAGAATATGAAGCGGTCATAACAGTCCGGGACTGCGCCACACGAGTTAGGAGTGACAAATTTGTAGAAATTGCAATGACTCGCAATTGGTTGTTGGGCAAATTTTGAGAGAATACGAAGCCAAAGATGGCCGTATGGCTGCCTATCTGATAAAAGTAAGAGATCTGCAGAAAAAATTCAAAAAGTTCAAGATTACAAAGGTCCCAAGAAAAGAGAATGAACGGGCTGACGCTCTCGCCAAGTTAGCATCAGCCAATCACAAACATCTTCCAACCAACGCTAGTGTTCAAGTGCTTAGTGAGCCCTGCGGTATCGTTGATTCTTGTCTTCGAAGTGAATAATGAACCTTCGTGGATAGACCCTATCTTGGACTATCTTACGAAAGGTACTCTACCAATGAGACCAAATTGAAGCAAAACGGTTGAGAAATACGAGCGGCTATGTATTATGTGATTGATGGAAAACTATACCAAGAAGAAGATTCTCTACGCACCTATCGAAGTGCCTCCTACCAATAGAAGCGGTGAGGTCTTGTTTGAAATACACAATGGTTTGTGTGGAAATCATTTGGGTGGAGACACCCTTGCTTTTAAAGCTTTAAGGCAAGGGTACTATTGGCCATCAATGAAACAGGAAGCCAAGCAACTGGTCAAGAAATGCGACGCTTGTCAAAGATTTGGCAACATAATTCATCAACCACCGAGCCACAATCAAAGCAATTTACGCGGTATGTCTATTTTATCAATGGGGATGGACATTCTAGGTCCTTTACCGCTTGCTAGAGGTCAAAGAAAATTTACATTGGTGTGCACAGATTATTTCACAAAATGGGTTGAAGCCGAGCCACTATCTGTTATAACTACAGCCAAAATACAGAGTTTCGTGTGGAAATATATAATATGCCGTTTTGGGATACCATGGGTGATGGTCACAGATAACGGAAGGCAATTCGATAACCACGACTTTAAGAATTTACGTGACAGTTATAAAATTTTGCAGACCGACTCACTTCAGGTAGCACACCACCGAGCAATGGCCAAACCAAGTCACTAACCGTATCATATTTTGGGATCTAAAACGAGCACAGGAAAAGAAAAGGGATCTTGGGCGGATGAATTACCAAATGTATTGTGGGTGTATCACACCACTCCTAGAGGACCAGCAGAGAGACACACCATTTGAATTATCGTTTGGTATGGAAGCGGTGGTACCCGCTTAAATTGTAAATCCAACTTTGAGAATGCAAATTGAATGCAGACGAATGAGCGACATCACAAGGGCGGAAGTTGACCTACTTGAAGAAGTCAGAGAAAGAGCCGCTATCAAGACAATGGCTTACAAGCGTAGGGCTACTAAATATTTCGATCACGAAAGTTAAGCCCAGAAGTTTCCAACCACATGATCTAGTGTTAAGGAGCGGTGCGACTTGGGACATCCACCGTCTAAGCTGGAGCCTAATTGGCATGGTTCCTTCGAGATTATTAAGAAGATAGGGAAAGGAGCATCTGATCTAAAAGATGAGAACGGCAAACTCTTAGGAAGACCATGGAATGCGAGCACTTGAAGAAATATTATCGTAATTTATCGCTTTTTTTTTATATGAAGTTGTATTGCATAAGTATTCCTATGTTTAATTACCAAATCAATAAAATGCCAAGGCGGATGAATGATAAAGGGTGCTACGGAAGGATCGCCCTAGCCGGGAAGTCTGGTGCACCTACTAAACTTGACCCACGGCAATCATTTGCTATTTGACATAGTCTCTATCAACGCTTAATCGAGCAATACAAATATCTCTCCAAGCGCTACTACGATCAAACCGTAACGAGGCGATGAGCCTATATCTCATAAATTAAGGTGATGAACCTTAATCAAAAGACCAAGCGATAAGCCTATGTCTCAAAAAGTAAGGTGATGAACCTTAATCAAAAGACCAAGGCGATAAGCCATGTCAAAAAAAGTAAGGTGATGAACCTTAATCAAAAGACCAAGGCGATAAGCCTATGGTTCGAAAAGAAAGGTGATAAGCCTATTCGGTAGTGATCTTTAATCAAAAGTTCGCTCCCAAAAAAAAAAAAAAAAAAAGAGGGGTCATCACCGCCTCAATAGAAAGGGTCATGGCACCGCCACTAAAGGGTGTGAGGCTCCAAACCCACTCTATTAGCCCATAATTTCTCATTCATTCGATATTGGTTTCGAGATGTCAAATATACCCTTTAAACATGCAGATAAATCTGAATTTTCTTTCCGGGGGCGTTGCCCCCGAGCCCCCACGAGGGGCGCTGTCCCCTCGACCCCCGCGACCTGACCGGGGGCGTTGCCCCCGAAACGTCGAAGTGTCGAAGTGGCAAATAAATTTTTCTAAACGGATTAGGTCGAGTCTTGTATATTCGGCAAAGTTGACACGAAGTCACTTTCGTTTTTCACACTTAGTTAATTTCTCGACATATTTCAACCAATTTCCTACAATCCCTCACATGAATGGAAATTCCTTGATACGCAAAGCCATTCGATTATTTTCAACGTGTTTTTCACTTTCTTATTTTGTTTGGGGAAGGGTATAAATAATATGTTATACATTGCAACCAACAAATTATAAAGTGAAAAACAATTTTATTAATGATGTACGTTTGATGACGAACATACAAAACTGAAATTCGCAGTAATCAACGGTATTTGAAAGGAAATAGACTGAATATTAAAATTTTCATGATTAAGCTGGACAACCGTCATGAAATTAAAATAAATAAAACTACTGTTTAATCATCACGAGAGCCAGGGGGTTGAGATCCAATCCCTCCATGGTTAGCTACTTTAACTTTCTGAGCAGCTAAGTCTGCAGCTCGACGTTTCCTTAGATACCTATCAAATTCATCTGGATCTATCTCCGGATGATCATCAACTAGCCACTCCTTGGTCATTTTGATAGCGGCCTTCAAAGATTCTGCGCCATACATGTGTAAGCTACCCTTGTATTCGATGACGACTTGTCTGAGTGACCGGCCTCATCATTCGCAATCTCCAACTTTTGCGAAGTTGGTCTACCTCTTTTTGAAGGAGAGAATTCTCATTATCTTTTTTCTTAGACACAGCTGTTGCCTTGTCCAACAAAGACTGCATCTCTGCTACGGCTTTTTTCTTATCGTGGTCTTTATCGGTTGCACACTTTTCAAATTTCTCCAAATCACGTAATACTTTCTCCTCTATAACAAGTATCTCAGACAATGTAAGAAATCGAAATTAAATGGAGGATAAAAGTTAAGTGAGAAAGCAATAGAGTGTTATCAAAATATAATGACTTACCTGCGGTGGTTGGTGTACATAATACTGACGCATGGCATTTACCGCTTTATTTTTAAATTATCAATGAGCTTCTCATTCACACACAGCCTAACATGATCTCGGCTTCAACAATCCGAATCAACAGGAGGAAATCCAAACTCCTTGAAAGCATGGGCATCATTACCCCCAGTAGTGCTGATGATGGAGCGAGGGCAGCTGTTATCTCGTAGTAGCTTTTTCTTTATCACCCACCTTTTCTTTTTGTTTAAAGGAGATAAAGACGGGTCTTGACATCGATGGCGAATCTCGCCACATCCATCACGCCCAAAGTCAAAATTATCCATATCTCGTGAGAAAAATAGAAATTGATGAGACAAATGCGAGGCAAAAATGAAGAGTCCAAAAGAATAAAGACATAAAAATAGCCTACCCTCGGGTGATCCAATGTGAACCAAGCCTCAAGTTCTCATTAGATAATACCCGCTCATTTGTGATCTCGAGGCGTCAAGCGTAAAAGCTTATCTAATCGTGTTTTTAATTCATGATCAAGATCCAGGGCTCGTTAAAGTGTTTGCAAAAGGAGTTCTCCAACAAGTTCTAAAGGAGAACTGTCCTACCTCGAGTTGAACAAAAACGTCTCCTCCAACCGCTATTTGAACGGGAAAGTGAGGTACTAACAATTTTACCTTAAGTTGAATATCTGGCGTAATGATTACTCCCAAGCCACAGGATACATGTCAAATACACTTCTAAAAGCCTTAAACACGGCTCGATATTATTTGTAAGGCACAAATATAAAAAGTAAGTTGATATGCGCCAAGAATTGGGGTCAATTGGCCGGGAGTGACATGAAATTCGTTGAGAAATAAACAAATAAAGGATGAAGAGGAAATCTTAAACCGGTGTCATGCTATCACGGTAAACTACCACCTCCAAAGGGTCCGATCCTGGAATTCTTTCACTAGAATGGGGAACTCGGTATATATGGCCGGGAGGTAATTTATATTTTTTCAACATTTTTATAAAACTTTTTGAATTGTAAATACTGGCATCGTTTGGTATATCTAATTCTATCAAATTGCCACTTGGAGAATGTTCAGTTTGAATATTGAGTGGGCGGGACACTATAGAAAAATCGGCATCAGAATCTACCAATCTATTGGAGGATGAAAAGTCAATTATAGGGTCGAGATCGGGTAAAAGAGGCGAGGCCGCCTCAGCCGGGTGAGCTGGCCGCCACCCCAACGGGGAGGCGGGCGGGGCGGGCATGGCTGCCCTCCCTAGCCCGGGGGCGGTGCGGTCGCCCGTCCCCTAGCCGGGGCGGCCGCCCACCCCTAGCAGGGGACAGGCCCGGCGCGCATTGGGCTTGAGTGCCGCCCGTCCCATTTTCGTCCCGGGTAGAATAATTTTGAGCTATAAATAAATTTTCTTAAATGCTTCGGACTGCGGCCAAGTTCATCAACAAGATCATTCAAATATCAAGGCCCACCACATCCTAAAGAACTAACAAATGTCCATTCTTCAATTGGTGGAAAATTATCATCTATTCCTATAGATAGGGCACGATAAGAGGGACTGCTGTTAGAATTATTGGTTGAAGAACCACTACTAGAGGTGACCACCGTCTTATACATCTAAGAAGAAGGCCAAAATTTTTTCAAGAAAAAGGCACAAGAATGAAAAATTACCTTAGATGAAGAAAGAAGGAAAACCTCTATGAATTAGGCAGAAAGGAGAGACCATCAAGAGAGTTCCGGCCTAAACCGAGAGATATGGGAATACTATAAATAATATCCCCTCTACCTCTCTTATATATATAAGAAAAACAAAATCTTCTAAATGGGTCTAAGATCTAAGCCCATATCAATTTTTGATTAGGCCCAAAATATTTATTCTATATTTGGTCGATTAATTACCATATATTTTTATTGTAAATAAATAATGAATTATTTATTACACGAATTATTTTCAAAAGTTTTGGTCAAAGGTAGATGATTAAAGGCAATATTTCTACTTCTCATTGACAATAGTCCATGAAAAGTAGAGGGTCTTATGATGATAAATATGATTATACTTTGGTAAATGACTGCTGCTCTTCTGTGGACGCCTGTCTTAAGTAATCTGCCCGCCTCATTGTCCTCATATGCCCGCCTTCAGTAGATAGAACAATAGTCACCCACATCCATTGGGAATATGAAACACCAAAGAGTTGAAAAGACGAAACGTCCCACATTAAATCCTAATTATGAAGAAGATGAAAAGGCACCCGCCATTAATGACCATTGAAGATACGACTACGGGTCATTCCTATAAATAGGAGATCATCCTCCAGTGCAGACGAACATGAGATACTCAATATTGTTATTGCATATTTGAGTTTATACTATACTAATTATCACCGGAGTGGAAAGCGGGAAAAGCCCCACCACCTTTGCAGGTCTTCACCATTGCTGTCGTAGCACTTGGAGGAGAAGAAGACATATAATTATCAACCACAATAATCTTTATCCATTGTCATTATAGCACTTGCTGGCCTCCAAATATTCCCAAAATAATCATTGGATAGCGGTGGATCAAATCTTGGACGGAGGTTTACTATCGGTTCTATTAAGTAAATCTTGTTTGGATTCTCTTCTGCTTGAGTGGAAGCCACGAAACGACTCCATATGAAAGTTGACAGTGCCTCAATCCTCGTGGGACCCCGCTTTTCGCCATTTGTATTGGCATACTTGTCTTTGAGGGCATCAATCTTCGAGGTGGAAAACACTAAAAGCTTGGTTACAGTACGTTCATCCTTGATCACCAGATTAGAGCCAGCGACATGATCTTTTGGTGGGAAAATAGTGGCAGCATCAAACTTTGGGTATGGAATATCAGTATCCCCACGAGCAATGGCTGCCCAGCTCTTTGCAAACATGTGCAAGGACATGGCATCTGCAATCTTGTGAGAAATCATTAAACCAACAACCATTCCACCACAATTCAGGAAGCTGACTTGAACAGCCATGCAAAAATCTCGAAAATCATTGGGGTCATGAGGAAGAAATTTGTTGAGTTCATCAGGGATTGGATTTGAAAGAATTTTTGACAGCTCGACCTCTGCTTTAGCCTGGAAAAACTCAACCCCGGCATCACTGCAATCGACATAGAGGTTGTCCACTATGCGTCCTGCCAGCGGATAGAATCGAGTCAAGGCCTCTGGTAGAGATTTTTTAAGCTGATTTGATCTCTCCCAGTTGCTGATTTTTCCATCTGCGGGATAGAAATAAACAAGAGGCATAAAAAGAGTAGGGGATATTTGATCAAGATATGAAAGCTTGTATTTTCTAAGGAAATCAGGAGTTGAAGAAGATGGCTTGATGATTTCTTTGGAAATTACTACTACTTCAACCTTCATTATATTTGCCTATGAACAACCTTAATCCACTCAAACAAAGTACAAACATAGCTTATAATCTGTACTCTCAGGCGCGCTCTATGCTTATATAAATTGATGAACATTACTCATTCATAGGAGAAATTCTCTAATGACTAGTCACCTTAATTACGACCAATGCTATTTATTACCATTGTTTTGAGGAGACACAACACAACTACGTAAAGACCAATCAATTGCGGAAAGTATCGTCACAAATAAATTGGTAGTGATCACCGATGGTGATAAATAAAATTATTGCTTACTTTATTAGTTAACATTTTATATTATTTAAAGGTAAAAATTAAATTTTCTATTCAATAATT